>JAEIFU010000202.1:0-192828 GCA_018904235.1 Lordiphosa stackelbergi | reverse complement strand
GAAAAATGTGGCGCTTAAATCATAGATAAAGCACGGCAGGCAAAAGCACTTTTCAATTATAAGTAGAGACCGGATATATATGCTATAGCATATTTGGCATATTTATGCCAATACTCACATATGTAAAAGCATATGAGTATATTCTTTTATTTTCTTAAAACTGCAATTTTTTCTATACTAAGATTGTAAGTGCCGTAGCGTAGCTGTTAGCTTTTTGACAACGAGTCTAAGATACCCAGGTTCGATTCCCAAACGGGGTGGAATTTTTTATACACTTGAAAAGTGTATTATAATTTTGCCCAGAAGTTTGTAACGCATAGAAGGAACCATCTCCGACCACATAAAGTACGATTAAGCTTTGTCCATCCGTCTGTCCGTCTGTCTGTTTCTACGCGAACTAGTCCCTCAGTTTTGGAGCTATCGAGCTGAAACTTTGCATAGAGTCTTCTTTTTACTGCACGCTGCTAATATGTAATATGTCAAATGTTCGTTCGAAAAATGGGATTTAGTGAGAAAAACTGGTTTGTTCTCAATATTATCGCTCTCAAACACGGTCATGGATAATATGTCATGTTTTAAAGCTGATTTGCGAAGTTTGGTCGAAGTCGCTAACCGTTGTGACAAGCTATTTCAAGTGTATCAAAACTTCGGTACTGACGAAGTTAGCTTTGCCTCTCTCGTTTTTTATACATATTAATTTTTTGTAAACAAAACTGAATATGAAAGTTAAAAAAAATGGTATGAAAACACTTTGCTATTTAATATTGAAAACTCAGTTGCAAAAACAAAAATAAACTAAATATCGTATCTACTACGTTTATGCTTATAAGAATAATTTATTGGACAGAATAATTCTATACCAGAGTCCGGAGCGTCGGTATCTAATGTATAGCACCGACAGTATACGAGCTTAGACTCTTTTCCTTAGCAAAAAAGTGCTAACTGAGTGCTCTCTCGCGTGGCTAAACACACACACGCAACGCCAAAACTAAACCGCACTTTTCTGCGAGATTTTTAACATGCAAAGCTCTTTGCAAAACATGACTCAAAAATTCGGAATATTTTATAGAGAATTTTACGAAAATCAGAATTTTTTAGTTTTGTATAGCAGCGCGGGATTTCAAAGTTTCCAATTTATCCTTAATTTATCTTTGAACTGTCATGGTAGGCAAAGACCTTCTACAAAAGTGTCGAAGAAACAACTTTAAAAGAACGGTTCTATGGTCTAATGGTTAGCCCTAAGTCTTGGTAGGGATCCTTGCCTAAAATCTGCAAACCAATCATTTAACATGCAATTAGTTCCAGTAACCAACTTTATTACTTGTTATTTATACATCTTAATTATTTTCAAAAACAAAAAACTGAAATCATTAGCATTTCAACAAAAAAAAAAAAAACAGATTTATAAAAATATTTTATGGGACAGGAGAGTTAAGAACGCCAGGACAGCCGAATATTTTGAAAAAACCACTTTTCGTTGTTCGTTTGGCAGCTAAATGGTTTTGTAAACAAAAAATCGATGTGAAAGGCAAATATTAATCGTGTGTACCGAAGTTTTCATTAAAAACAAAAAGGTTTTTCTTACAGAGGCCCACTTTTCACAATCGTGAAATCGCTATGGCAGTATAAGGTATAGCCGACTTCGACCAAACTCTCCAGATCTTACAAATAATTAATAAAAAAAAGCTTATTAAAACCCACTTTACACATATTACCCATGACCGTGTATTAATAAGCTGATGTGAGCAGTTAATATTGAGAACAAAACAGTTTTTCTTACTAAAACCCACTTTTCCGAACGAACATTTGTATGGCAGCTATAAGAAGTAGTCATCCGATCCGGTCGGTTCCGACATATTAGCAGCGTGCAGTAAAAGAAGACTCTGTGCAAAGTTTCAGATCGATAGCTCCAAAACTGGAGGGACTAGTTCGCGTAGAAACAGACAGACGGACAGACGGACGGACGGACAGACGGACAGACGGAGACGGACGGACAAAGCTTAATCGACTCAGCTCGTCATGCTGATCAAGAATATATATACTTTATGGGTCGGAGATGATTCCTTCTATGCGTTGCAAACTTCTGGGCAAAATTATAATACACTTTTCAAGGGTATAAAAAAACAATTTATAAAAATATTTTGTCGGACAGGAGAGAAAGACTTACAGCCGAAAATATTGAAAAAATTATTGTTGTACGTTGCAACTCTTCATAGTTTTGTAAAAACAAAATAAAACAATTACTTAAATAATTTTACTTAAAATTTATTGCTCCATTTTTTATTTATTTTTTCGAAGAATATACTCATATGCTTTTTAGAATATTTTGTGCGAGTATAGTATATTATAGTAGACTAGAGAACTGCACGAGTAAGTAAAAATTTAACATGTTTGGCATCACCGAGTATGAGTAAAAATTATCCGATTACCTAGCTGTCAAATTGGCACGTAATCGTTATGATCAAAAATAATCATTTAATTTTTGAAATTGTTAAATTCGGACAAAAATTAACAAACTACAAGCGGGCGAATATTCCCTAATTGGGACACGAAACCATTCGTCATCAACAACACAATCTACGCTAAGGACCACTCATACATATTTGTTGTTGCGTTCCATTTTGCAAGAGGTATAGGAGAGAAAGAGAAGAGAGAGAGAACATACGAAGTTGCTATTGTAATATATGGTTATACTTTGGTTTCCCAAGAATAGAGAAAAATGTGGCTGTCTCTATCTGACTCTCAGTGGTGCATGACTTCGGCAAGCATTCGATGTGAACTGGCAAGTGTGTTTGCCGCCCAGGGGCTATGTTTGGGGACCACTGAAATATTCTTTGGTTTGTACTATGTGTGAGTGCCGTCTGTTCGTTCGTCCGTCCGTATGAACAAACAGATCTCAGAGATGGTAAGAGATAGAGGTTTGGCATGTATGAGACAAATGCTTCTCATACTTGCAGGCAGAATTGGTTTTTTTTTTTAAATTTTTGCCACGCCCCTCCCGCCCCCGCAATTTTGAAAAAACCACATATCTCCCAAAGTTTTGTAGATAGACGTACCTTTACAGGTCATTAGTCATTGTCAATATGTATCGATTTGCCGAAAAAACGAGAAAGGCAAAGCTAACTTCGTCTGTACCGAAGTTTTGATACACTTGAAATAGCTTGTCTCAACGGTTAGCCACTTCGACCAAACTTCGCAGATCAGCTTAAAAACATTACATATTACCCATGACCGTGTTTGAGAGCAGTATATTGAGAACAAAACAGTTTTTTCTTAGTAAAAACCATTTCCGAACGAGCATTTGTATGGCAGCTGCAAGAAGTAGTCATCCGATCCGGTCGGTTCCGACATATTAGCAGCGTGCAGTAAAAAAGAAGACTCTGTGCAAAGTTTCAGCTCGATAGCTCCAAAACTGAGGGACTAGTTCGCGTAGAAACAGACAGACGGACAGACGGACGGACGGACAGACGGACGGACAAAGCTTAATCGACTCAGCTCGTCATGCTGATCAAGAATATATATACTTTATGTGGTCGGAGATGATTCCTTCTATGCGTTGCAAACTTCTGGGCAAAATTATAATACACTTTTCAAGTGTATAATGATAAAGATCGGATTAGCGGTTCTCAAGTTATGAGCAAGTAAATGAATAACCCCCGCCACCCCCTTCGCACCCTATTAACCAACGCCGCACAGTCTTAGAGAGAGAGAGAGAAACTTAGAGATGAGCGCGGCAGCAGCACTACATTCAGCTCCTACTCTAGGTACAGAGTATATTATAGTCGGGCTTGACCGACTTTCTCATTTGTTTTGGTAATATAAAATAATTGATTCTTTACCGTGAATATATTATTTTTTAGCAAGACACAACAAGTTCTCTTAATTTGTTCGTCAATTTTAGAACGTGGTCTTCCAAATAGTTTATGAGATAAAAAAAAAAAAAACAATTTTTCCAAAATTCTGAAAACTTTAAAAAGTCCATTCAAAAGAAAACCTTATCCAATCAGACTCCCAGCCAAAGCTTTTTTTACTTGCATATGTATGTACAGACTTTTCAAATTTTGTGGGTGTAGAGTTTGTAGAGTTTGTGCCAAAATATTGAGTTAATCGCCCATAGTGCAGTGCACATTGGGTCAGATTGCAAATTTTCTGGCATAAATAGGAAAATTTTTTTGTTTAAATTGTAACTTTACAAAGATTTCTCGGGTTAATTATATTTTTCTGGCCGGATGATTTATCCAAGACATTTTCAACAAACTGTTCTGAGCAATATTGTGCTAAAAAAGGTTCAACTTTTTAATAAGTCTTACATAAAGCAACCCAAGCAAATAAAAATCGTATGGAAACTAAAGGTAATGGAAATTTTTAAGCATAAATATCTAACAATAAGTTAGACGGACTCCTCTACCTTCCCGAAGCCATTGATTAAACCTTTTCCAGTTGGTAATGCGCTCCATGGCAACGGTGTGTTTTGTATTTGTATTGGTTGCCCTTCATGTGTCCCACTGGCACTTAGTTTTGTGTCTATGTTGTTCCTAGCCCCACCTCGTTCTGTGCGCCTTTCCGTGTAATTAAGCAGAGAGATAAGAAAGGCCGTCCAAGTGGCCAGTGGGTCACTTGTGCGTTGTCGTCTCTTGCTTTGGCTTTTGCTGCTGTGGCACTTGTTTATTTGTCTTTAGTTGGAAGTGCAGCAGCAGCAACAGCAGCCGCAGCTACAATAAAAACTAATGAGTTACTTATGTGGTCTGTTGTGTGTCTTGGCCAGTCAGTGCATTACCCTTTGCCACACTTTAAACGGTTGCATTCTTTTGATTTCTTTATTTTCTTTTATACGTGGTGTGAAGTTATTGTAATTATCTGTAATTGATTACCTTCTAAGCAAAAGATTTTAAAGTGGAAAAATGTTTACCTACAAATTAAAGTTTCAAGTGTGAGTGTGCAGGGAAATGAGTAAACAAATAAAAATTTCATTGTTGTTGATAAAATGCTCTTAAGTGGCTGCGACTCTCTTTCCATATTCCGCTCTTCATTCAGCCGAATGCTGACTAGAAAAAAACACACTCAACCATAATTTTAGCCACAAAAATAGTTTAATTAAATGTTTATATTAATTTTAGACTTGTTCAGAGAGGATTAAGTAACTTTTTGTTTATATATTTTAAGGAAAGTTGTCATTACGAATAAAATGAGTCAGACATACTGCTTAGCTCTGCCAGGGCTAACTACTAGCCTGAGTTTCACTCGGCAACTCACTCAGCTTGACTCTCTCTCGCTCTCTCTCTCTCTCTTATTCAGCTCAATCCAGCTGGCAGCTGTTTTCGCTCGCTTCTCGTTTCTTTAGTTGTCAAACAATTGTAGAGCCGCGTACAACGCGTAACGCTTTGTTGGTGTTTTTTTGTATACTTAGTTGGAAAAGTATCTGAAAGATACGTGTGATTGTTATTTTGTAAGCATTGCAACAAGGATTAGTAAAGTGTGCCTTTAACAGATTCATGATCAAAGTTGGCCAAACAACTTTTGCGTCATCTTCCCCTGAAGCGCTGAATCATACATACAACCTTCGTTTTAAAGACGCGCTTCGATCGTGTGTTCTACATATTTAATAACTTTATCCTCTCACTCGCTCTCCCGCTATCTCCCTCTCTCTCTCTCTCTCTGTGTGTGTTTTGTGTATGTTCGTAAACATCAAACAAAAAATTTGTATTTACCAAATAAAGATTACGAAATATCTTTCTAAAAAAGTGAAATTTTTATCCAAATAAATATCCAAAATCAAAATAAATTTGCATTTGTGCAAAAATTAAGTTATTGTGACCAACAACGATTTCATCATCATCATCAACCAAAAAAAAAGTATCACTTAAGCGAGTCTACGCTTTCATTTGGATTAAACAAAATTTCGGACAACCGCAGGCATGCGATGCTCCGATTTCTACATTCTACTGAGACCCGTTTTAAATGAGATCAACTAGATAAATGGTGCGTATCTTTAAAGCCATATCGTTCGTACATTTTATCACTAACCAAATGCGGCTTGATAAATTGAAATTTTTCCATATAAATTGATTTGCCTGTAGCCGGAAGTTGGAGCAGTTTAAAGCGTTTAAAGACGATTTGGGTTTCTTGCTGGAAATAATGATTATGATGTGGTTTTTGGTATAGCAAAGAACCGAGATTGAAATGAAACTTGAAAATGCATCAAGCTGTTCATTTTCAAGCAATGTAAACAAGTTTAAGTTTTTGCACTTCAAGTTTCAAGTATGCTTCATTTGTTAGTTTCGAGACAATTGTAAATACTTCAAAATTAAATCTAAAATTATTTAAAATACTTCAACTTACTCGAAACAGTACGTTTTGTGTATGTAATCTTTAGGTTAAGATATTTAAAAATGCGAATTTCATTAATTTTTGCTTTGAGCGAAACAACGAGCTGGGCTGCCAGGGCCAAACGGGATATTAACGCTGACTTAAATATACATTATAATTACAAATAAATTCAATGTGGATAGAACAAATATTTAACAACAGAGAAGATAACAAACATTCCATCTGTAGTTTTGCATGTCTACCACGTGTGTTGACTAAGGCTTGCTTACATTTCTGAGGTACAGCGAAGTTTGAATTTTGTTCATAAGAAAGTATCTTATAGATACCAATTTTTTATTTTAATTTAAAAATATAGGAAAGCTAACTTCGGCTCGACCGAAGTTTATATACCCTTGGAGCACGATATATTTCTGCCAGTTCTTTATATGGCAGCTATACGATATATTCATCCGATTTTGATCAAACTCTCTGAAATTGTGTTGAGACAGATAATATTTATAACTGAAACGTACAAACACGCTACCATTGAAACAAAAAAGTTTTTCTCACTAAAACTATTTTTTCGACCGATCATTTTTATGGCTGCTATATGCTATAGTCATCCGATTTGGATCAGACTTAACAGAATTATGTAGTAGTAGTTTTATTTATTATATTTTACAAGTAAATCTTAAACTATAGCTGGCTAACCTGATTACAATTGTTAAAGGAAGTTAATTAATAAACAAAAAGTTTTTTAAGTCTTTTACTCCTTCTTGTTTTCAACATGGTTGTATATAAACCGTCCGTTGAAATTAGCATAATGTAGCTGCTAATTGAAGCCTGTTAAAGGTAGGTGGGATCTAGAACACTTCGCTTATGATGCTGTTGCGGTATTGCAAAGCGTCTTTGATGAAAGCTGCAAGGGCTATCCAGTTTTCTCCGTTAAGCAAAGCGTTGAGTTCGTTTTCAGATAGGGATAGACGCTTAAAGTGCAGTATACGTAACTCCTTTAAGATGGGGCAGATTCCAACAAAGTGAGCCACATCTTCCTTGGCACTCATATTGCAGAGGGTACCATCCTGGTGAGTGTTACTCCTGTGAGGTTGAAAATTAAGGCTAAGAGTTTCACATCTCGTCCTGAAGATAGCGCTTATCCTCTCCACACCTAGACTGTCATCGAAGTAATTCTTCGATCCTAGGTTGAGGTCCAGTGATTTATAAAGAGTCCTCACTGTGCTCCTTTTGGCTTGCGCAATAAACCCGTCCCTTTCTACTTCACAGATTTTTGCAATGATTTGTGCGTGGGATTGCTGCCACAGTAGATGGTTTTCAAAGTCGATACTGACGCAGCACTCGTTTGAGATGTTAGACCATATTTCAAAGAACTGGGGAAGTTGTCTAGCTATGATCTTCGGCAGTCTTGAACTCTCCATATTCATGATTTTGTTTACGTAGTTAAAGTGGGAATGCAGTGTGTACGTGTACAGAGAGGGCAGACCACTTTCAATTAATATTGCATAATTTGGAGAAGTTGAAGGCTCCCTAAATACTTTTTTTACGAAGAATGTTAGGAGACGCTCGACCTGTTCATAAGATGTATGGCCCCATACTTGCGAACCATAGCACAGGATTGAACGTACTGCCGCTTGGAAGACTGCGTATTTTGTGCTTGGTTTGACGTTTTTCCTACTAAGCAGTGTTTTCCATGACGCGTTTATGGCCACTTTTGCATCTTTCAGCTTCTCGCGGAGGTGAGCCTTAAATGACATATTGTGTGTCACTAGTACTCCTAGATATTTGAAGCTCTTTACCTTTTCAAGGGTAACACCGTCTATCGTCCAGTCTTCTAGTCGAGAGTAACGCCCGCCACCCTGTCTAATTATCATGATTTTTGATTTCTCCGTGTTGATTTGAAGGCACCATTCTCTACAATTTTCGTGTAGCTTATTAATCATTTCTTGAAGCATTTGCGGAGAATCGGCAAAAAGACAAATATCGTCGGCATACATCAACACTTTGAACAGTTGTGCAGCAAAGGTAACCCCTCCTAGTAGGGCATTTGTGATGTCGTCAACATAAAGGGAGAATAAAAGTGGACTTAGAATACAGCCCTGCTTGACTCCACAGTTAGTGTTAAACCAATCAGAAAGTCTGGAACCGAATTAGAATTATGTGTTAGCATATCATATTGATCAGTAACGAGTTTGGGAGCGATAACATTGAAAACAAAAAAGTTTTTCATACTAAAACTTTTTTCAGATCTATCTTTTGTATGGCAGCTATACTATATAGTTGCCCGATTTGCATAAAACTTGCTGAAATTATGTGGAAACATAAAAAACTTTTAAATACGACGTTTGGTAGCGATAGCATTGAAAACAAAAAAGTTTTTTTCACTAAAACTACTTTTTCAACCGATCGTTCCAATGGCAGCTATATGCTATAGTCGTCCGATCCGGCCGGTTCCGACAAATGTGCAGCGTATTTGTACCAAAAACTTCGTGCAAAGTTTGGTTCAAAAAGCTTTAAAACTGACGGAGGAGATCGCATAGAAACAGACGGACGGACAGACGGACGGATCAAGAATATATATACTTTATGTGGTCGGAGATGCTTCCTTCTGTGCGTTACAAACATCCGGACAATTTTAATATACACTCTCCAAGGGTATAAAAACATGTTTTTTTTTATAAAATCCGTTTTTTCCAATTTATTTAATTCAGAAAAATTTCTTGTAATAAAAAAAAATATCTAAAAATATTATTTATTATCCTTTACATGGAGCAAGCCGGAACTACCTACCTACCTTGTCTCCACCTTTTAAAGGTTTAGACCAAAACTCTAAAATCTTAACCAATATTTTAAGGTGTTCAGACCAAAAACTATAAAATATTAACCATATTTTTCATATAAAAATACAAAAATTGGTGGCTGGGCGTTGATGGCTCAACCATTTTTACGACTACTCAGTCTGTCCCGCATTTAAACATTTATTAGATGGTAAACGGCATTTGTGATCAACGTAAAATTTTGATTTACAGATATATACAGGCATGTTCAATTCCACTTTCGCGGCCAACTTTTCGAAACAAGAAATGATTCATGTTCTCGCAACACCCAAACGAAATTCTCAGGCATGTTCCCAATTCCACTTCCACCGCAACTTTTCCAAAGTGGAATTGATTCATCTTGGCCTAACACCAAAGCGAAAAAGTTGTTAGTTTTAAAAAGTAATGTTTGTTAGTCGGTGGAATGAAAAGTAATCGCCAAATTACGCACTCTTTCAGTTGCTAGACCTGGACTCAGTGGCGTAGCCAGGGGGGGATAATATCCCCTCTGAGGATATTATTATATGCGAAATACTTTACTAAGAAATAAGAAACTAAAGAGAAATTAGTAAATGTTTAGTATAAATACCAAGGCTGCAAACCTCTAAAATTTTGCAGAAGGTTCGGTCCGGGGGTTCGAACCCGTTGTGATGTCAAAGTTTCGGTTCGCGGACCGGTCTCTGGAACCCCTGAACCCAAGGTTTTGGTTCGAACCTCGGTTCGCTTGAGCATTAAAGACTAGTTTCGATTTATTAATACTTGATTTTAAAAATTATATTCTTTTGTTTCATTATTAAAACTATCAAATTCATTAGTGACATTTACAACTTTAGAGAACTGCTTAGTTTAAGTTAATAAGCAATATATCTTCTAGGAGCTGTTAATCAATATTAGTTCTTAGCTCAGAAAGATCAAACTTAAGTGTTAAACATTTGTTGATGTATGTTCTCTTGGACAATTTTCGAAAGAAATCTATAAATTTCAGATGTTGTTAGGTTAAGCTCTTTTAAAGAACTCTAAATTCCAAAATCTTAAAAAGTTAGTCAACGGTCGCCCATTTTGTAGGTTGAGTTTCATCGCGTCACACAGTCTAGCCATGGTTTTTTTCAACTTTTCTATATGCAATAGATTTCATATAGTGTGAGTACAGAGTTTCTTACAAATGTCAAAATTAAGTCCTTCAGCTGCCTGCTCTTTCCTTGGCGTAATTGTGCGAACGTGAGATAGAGAGATGCTGACTGGCAGTAGTCAGGCAAAGACCGCTAAGGATTGAACAGGGATATTGATGAAACAGCTGTACGGTCAAACAGCCTGCTTTGTGGTGTTGTGTGTTCCTGTTTAAAATTATGTGCAAACTTAACGTGACCTTGAGCAGAAACTTAAAGGTCGAAGAAACATATATGTACATTTATATCTTTTTTTTGTTCTTTTTTCCTTTTTGATTTCTATCTTTACCTTCCTTTTTTGGAATCGAACTCAGAACTCGTACTTAACAAAACGAAAGGCGACTTCTCAGCGCAATCGACTGTCGACCTAAGCCCTCAGCAAGCAAGAAGCCCAATGGTTTGGGTTCGGTATGTGTTAAACCGTTGGTTACGATTTTAGAATGTCAGAAAAGTAAAGGTTGAAATAAAATTTCTATTATGCTTTCCTTCCAAAATTTAATGTATGAAAATTTCACATAACCTTTTATTACTTCATAACTGCGGATAGAGCTTTTGGGCTAACTTAGTTCTTGGACTACACTTGAGGTATTTTTGGTTGATTGAGATCGATGTTTTCCACAAGTGTTATCAATTCAAGCAGAGACAGTTGCCAATGTCCTGGGCTTATTTCATCTCTCTATTCTCTGGCTCTGCTGGTTGTGTCGTCAGCGTCCGAGGAAAAAGCTCAAAGCGATGAAGGTGAAGCTTTTGTAAGCTCTGTGCCCGTTTTCTGCATTTGCTGCTAGTGGTAGTTTCTCAGCTCAGATTGCCGAACCCTTTTCTATAGTGAGACATTGTTTCTTGGGTTCATTCACCTGCATACCGCCCCTTCTTCTATATTTTATTTTGCATTCATTTTCGCGGTGATGGATGTCGTCCCCTGCTGAAACGCTGCTGCACTTACTCAGTTACTTATAATTATGCCTGTAATAATTCCATGACAAAATGACCACTGCGAATTGACATTTTGCCCACTCACTCTTTCGCTCTTTCTCTTTTGTTGTGTGTTTATCTAGTTAATTAAACAACAAATAACAAAGCTATTATTTAATTTTTAATTGTTACAGCACAGTAATTTATTGGTAGCTACAAAGTTTGCCGGCTTGTCTGCTTCCCTCGTTTTGGGAGTCCACATTTAGTATGATTTAGTAAGAAGCCTGTAATTATTGGTCTCTCGCCCTAACATTCTATTTTACTCACTTGTTTCATTCATTCTCTTTTGGATTGATTATGCACGGTCTTGACTCGGTTCCCCCTCTCCATAAACTGCATAAATTTCCATGCGGGTCCCCTGGTTAACTCTGGGCTGTCTACATAGCAATTAATGTACATATGAACATAGCTACTCGCTCTCCATATGGCAAGAGTGCTTGAGTGTGTGTGTATGTAAATGTACACTGTACATAGCTGCCATATTAAAACATTGTTTTACTGTTTTTTTCGACTTCTTTTGTTTGACTTTTGCTCTGTTGCTCTGTTGGCATTTTTAATTGTTGTGGCTGCGTTTTTATGCGCTACTGTCTTGTTATTGTTTAATAATTCAGCATATTCCGTATTGAGGTGCGGTAAAATTGTCGCCAAACTTTGGTCACAACACATTCGTCAGCTAATTAAGCACTGCACCACTGGCCGCCTTTCCTTTTTCTACTTTTGTTTTCTTCTCCACTTTGCTAATTGCTTATCTAAAAAAATAAAGCAAACCAAAACAAAAAAATTTAAAAAACGAGAGCAAAACTAATTGGAAATTGCTGTAGTTACGAAAGGGTTTTTACTTGTCGTTGAGAGAGATTTTAATCAAACTTATCAGAATTATGTGGAAGCTTATAATGTTAATAAATGATGTTTCATGTCATTTATTTATAAAAAACAATTTCGGTCAAATGACCACCACGGCTATGGACTTGGTAATGTTTTCAGAATTAAACTATTGCATTTCAGAGGCTAAAAATTACTATTAAATACCATTGTAATCGAATACTTTTTTCGGTTTTCGGCTTATTATTTACACACTATCTACACGGGTTGCGATATACAGGTATACGGACCCATCTGTCAACACTTTAACTTTTGACAGCGATGCCAGATCAACAAATTACATATCGCGTATGGAAGCGTCAGTCTAAGCTGATCTTTACCAAGGAACAGTACACACCAAGCGAACTCTCTCAGATTGTTGAAATTTACATTCAACAGATCAAGTCAATTGTGAAAACTCAACGTGCATTTAAAAGAATAAATAAAGTGAGAAGTGCGGCTTCTTAAAAATCAAAATTGCAAGAGATTTAAGAGGTACATCTTTACAATGAACAAGTCAATGTTTGGTGCAGCGTTTGTGCTTAAATGGTTATTGGGCCGTTCATTTTCGACGATGAAAATGTCCAAAAGGTTCAGGAACGTTGTCGCGATATGATAACTATTTTTTTTTTAAAAGGCAATTGATATCAAAAACTTATGGTGCACTACTGGTTTCAACCAGATGGCGTTCCACCTCACACAAGCCGCGCTACCATCGATTTTTTCATCTAGTTTTTCCTTTAATTTTGACATCAAACGGCAACAGACTTTAATTCAGATATTTCGAACCGGAGAACTAACCTGTATAAAAATGTTCGACTTAAAAATTTGTGAAATACTGGAACGATGCTCTCTTTAGTAATGACTTATCAAAATATTCCCGAGGAGTTGTTAATTAAAATCTTTTCTAATTAGTTTGAAATTTTCCCATAAAATCTTTTTATCCAAGGGCCATTTATTCACCGATGACATTGTTATCTTTGGGAGAGGAAAATACGAAGAAACCCTATGTCAAATAAGTCCAGAGGGGACTGAAAATGACGTCCGATTGGTGCCAGATGATTGGGCTCAACCTAAACCCTGCTGATACCATCATAGTAGAATGATTCCAATACGCCTATCCGGTTATCTTACTACACCAGAAAAAGTAGTAAAATATCTTGTCGTATTATTTGACATAATCAGAAAACCGTCAGCTTGGTTTATCTCAGTAATACCATAGACATTAGAATATGAAGATGAGTAACGCCATACGATTTTTTTCCACACGATTTTTCGGAGCTGGCTTTTCAACTGGCTTTTTGCTCTCTTGAAAAGCCAGAGGGAGAGAGCGCTCTAGAGCCAGCCACTTTTATTTTAAGCATACAGCGACAGCCGACGACTGTAAGTGTGCTCACGTATTCTTAAGCATTACTCACACAAGATAGATAGATTTTTAGATATTTTCGCTCTTAACTTTGTGTGAGCGGAGAGAGCGCGATTTTCGTCGCCACCTAAAAAATAGCTGCATATCTGCAAACCAATATATGGCCGTTCGGCATCTAGAGATTATATTGGTCTTTGGTAATACACAAACGTGACCCCAAGGTGCTGGACTTGGGGTAGCGGAAACGGGAGCAAATTGGTTTAAGGCAAATTATGTGCCATCTTCCAATGTGCAGACCTTATAAAGAGCAAGAACAACCATTATACATAGCTTAACAACGCTTGACAGTAATAAGTTTACCTCTAAGTTAGTTTTAGAGAACAAAAACAACCTGTTCCTAAGATGATTACCGGGAAACAACGATATGGAACGAAGTGGGCGAGGAACTGGCGCTCAAGGGTGCAGCCGCAACTTCTTAGAAAGGAAAAGAGAACTCAAACAGTTTCAAAAAATTTTCGAACAAGAATAGAATTAGGATCCTGACTGTGGTAAACACAGGCCACTGCAGACTGCGAAGCCTCCTGTACAAGTTGGTAATAACTAACGCATAACATATGCTGATACTGTGAAGAGAAGGCAGAGTCCTCTGAACATCTAGCGAGACGCAGACTAAACAGATTTGGTAAACAAAGTTTACAACCAAACAAGATAACATTCGTGTAGCAAGTAGGGCTGCGTTAGCAGCTTAGGATGGTTTTTATAATCTATACCAAAGAGTACATATTTTAAGTTTGTGGAAAAGTATGTAACAGGGAGAAGCAATCATTTTCGACCCTACAAAGCAGTGGTGCCCAAAATGCCAAAAGCCTATCCCATGGAATAGGAACTCATAATTCCGCTGGCGTCGCAGCCGACACACGCATAAAGAGAGAGAATACGAGTGCTTTATAAATAGCACGCTCGGCGGCTTGCTCTCTCACGACGCGAGCTTTCGGCTATTTCTTTTCTTACGAGGCATTTGTTTATTTGCTTGTTGCTCATGCTTGACGTCATGACATTTACTTCGTGATTCGCTGCTACGCACACAAGTGCAAAGCTTGATAGTGTGGGTTTGGGCACCACTGCTAAAGTAAAGTATATATATTCTTGATCAGCTCAGAGATGGTAAAAAGTATAGGTATTACATATTACGGGCCATTTTTTAGGCAGATCAAGTTTATTTTTAATTTTTGAAACGCCCCCTCCCGCCTCATCAATTCGGAAAAAAGTCATATCTCCCACCGTTTTGCAGAACCTTCTACGCATATTTAGAAATCAGTATTGCTTATCGATCCGCCAAAGTAATGGTGATGTCCGAATTAACCATAGTCGAGTCACAAGTAAAACAAACAATTATGATGGGTAGCACTGGCCGAAACGTCGATGGGCAGCACTTCATACACTTTATGGGTGCTTTGCCATTTGTAACTAAAACTGAGAATATTATAGTCTGGTTTCACCAACTTTCTTACTCGTTTTCCGGTGTAAGGTTAACTGTGATTGCAGCTACTTTCTGTTGATTAAAGAATTGAATATAATCCTCCACGCCACAAATACGAAACCAATAACCATTTTTCTTACGATATGATTACTTCCTAGTAAATCCGCCAAATGTTTGAGGAATTCTTTTTTCGTTGGGAATAATAACAATAACACTTGCTCACGTGTTTACATACATTTGTCGTTTTCTTCATGCAAATTCAGTTTCGTCAGCTGTCTGTATATTATTTGCAAGCGCATAACTGAGTTTATTTATTGTTGGGGCTGGGCTATAACCTTGACGCCGTTGAACACAAAAAGCAAAAACCGTTGTTGGCTTTTAGAGTGGCCCTCCATCTGGCTGGGATTGTCTCAACTCCGAGTTGTGAAATTTCACACAATTTTTATATTGCCTCCCTTCGAGCTTCAACCCCTGAGAAGCAGCACATGTGGATCATATACTTTAATTTATTTTTATTTATTTGCAAATTAAGTATTATTATTAAAATTTCGTAGTCGCAATTGTCATGTGATTTTCACTCAGTTCAATTTTTATCACTATTTGCCTTTTTTTTTTGTCATTGTCATGCCTTGTCGCTGTCTTTTCTCACTGTTTTATTGTCGCTGTTCTACTTTCTACGGTTCGCCGTTGCGTGGGTAGCTCGAACAGTTTTGCAATCTAGTTACAATACTTAATTTCGTAACAATTGCATTGGGAGCGTAATTGCCATAAATAAGCCAAATTGCAATGACTAAAATAATAATGAACAAAGCACGAGCCATTGGCCCGGCAGCGTTGAGAGCATAAATTGCGCTAATAAAGCGCACAATTAAAGTCGCTGAAGTCGTCTAGCAAATTGGCAACACTTTCCAATTGAAACGAGTTGCCGTCTTCGTGGAAGCTTGATTTTGCAAGTAAAAAAAAAAAATTGTATTTGGGTTAGATGAGCGAGCGAGTTTTCGGTTTCCCCCGATCTCCCACAACCACTGCTGTGTCTCATCTTCCCCAACGTATTTTTGTCAAATATGTTTGCGCTGCCTGCTAGGAATGCGGAAATATTGTTTATTTTTTCGATTTCTTTTTAAATGTTTACGTGCACTTTTCTCTTTTTCTTTTTAGCTGCACATTCTGCTTGTTTGTTTGCTAAGCCATTTTTACATGCTATTCGTTTTTCCTTTCAACATGCGTTAACTGAATGTGTTGCCATGGGGCGCAAAATTGTCTACACAGTTTCTTTTGGTGCATGACATTAAAGTTTTAAATTTAACTGCAAGAGCTAAATGTCGCTGCTTCTTGTTGTCGTTTTATTTTATGTGCGCACAATTGAACTTTGCCAAGTGCGTTGTATTGCGTCTTTTATAAAGGCGCGCGCCCTACTTTCCAGGCTTTATTGGGTTGCATGCTTGCAAATGTAAAACTGTAGGAATGGAAGAGACTCTGGAAAATGATAAAATAATTAATTGATCTTTATCGATTCCATTATTTGATTATGTTTATAAGACACAATAATTCCATATTTTGTACATTTTTATTTTACATTTATTTTAAATTTGTTATTTTAAATATAATATTCCAGTTTGAGACTTTTCAGTAAACAAGTTACATGGTACCACACAACGTGTGATTCCAGAATTTGATTTGCTTGATGGTGTTTTTAAGAAATAACTTGGAAAATACTAATCCTAGGTGGGTCAAATTTTTTCCACGATATGCAACTTTCGCAACATTAAAAAGCTCCACGACAACTGTCTAATAGGGGGGCTCCATACAATAGTTTATTCCTACCGAATTAAATTTTCTTTTCCTATGTGAGTAGAGCTTCTGTAGACAAATGATATTTGCTGTGGCTTACATCTAAAGCGATTTGTTTCATCTTTTTAAATCCTTACCAAAAAATTCGAAATGGAAAAATTACAATTGTCCATTTTTTTTCCTTATACAACTCGGCAATATGTCTCTTTGCAGGACGTTTTTGTTGTAAGGTCAAAAACTTAAGGTTCTTGGATCTCAAAAAAAAAGGTGTGGGAGTCGCTAGCACTCACGAGTCTTTGATGTGAAACATGATGCTTAGTTTAAGAACTAATTTTCAAATCACAAGCTCTCTCAATGGTATAAAAATCAGCAAGCGCACTCTTTCGAATGAAGAAAGTTAACGGGGAGTAGAAATACAGAAAATCCAGAAATCCAGATCCCACCCAGATCCAATCAAGCTAGATCCCATTAAGATAACAACCAGATCCTACTCAGATACTAAGCTGATCCCACGTAGATACCGCCCAGATCCCACCCAGATCTCACCCAGATCCCACCTAGATCCCTTCCAAAAACCACCCAGAACCCGCCCAGATCCCACCTAGATCCCTTCCAGATCCCTTCCGACTCCCACCTAGATCCCGCCCAGATCCCACCTTGATCCCTTCCAGATCCCACCCAGATTCCGCCCAGATCCCTTCCAAAAACCACCCAGAAACCCAGATCCCAGCCAAATTCTAACCAGATCCCACCCAGATCTTTCCTAGAACCCACCCAGCTGCCAGTTTTCTACCTCTTCACTTCCCCTATTTGCCAATCCTCTTATATCAGTGTGTGTTTGCTGGAAACTCCACAAAACAACAACACAAAATATGAATGACGTCAGCGTCACGTGACGCTGAAATCAATTTTTACTCCTACTAAAATCGATCGTACCGAAATTAAAAAAAAATTTTTTTAATGTTTTTTATTTGCTTTAACGTTCTATTAGAGTCTTATAAATTCCTCTAGAACTTTCATGTAGATCAAGACAATATGTTAAACAAAATCAAGTTTGTTTCTTTGTTCGAATTCAATTCCCCCCATCTTTTCATACAAAATTTTGTTTTAAGTTTATTTTGATCCCCATTACGATCCGATGCACCTAATACTAAACAGTGTCCAACTTTGTAATGTATATGGTTTACAATTGCATGCTCCAAGTGTGTGGACGCGCGCACAGCAAGTCCACAAGTCCACACACAACTTTCAAAATGGTATATTGAGTTGTAATCTAAAGCCGAACTGTTATACGCTCACTTTTCCGGTTACATAGAACTCTGTTTTGAATACAGTATGCCAAGGAAAACGGCCAAGCTTACTTAAATGTATACAGAGTAGTAACCGATACTTGAAGGCTACCTGCCTTCAAAGTGTTTAAGAGCACATCGATCTTGTTATGGGCATTTGCGCCGCTGGGTTACATATATTTTTATACCCTTGCAAAGGGTATTATAATTTTGCCCAGAAGTTTGCAACGCATAGAAATATTCATTTCCGACCCTATAAACTATATATATTCTTGATCAGGGTGACGAGCTGAGTCGATTGAGCTTTGTCCGTCCGTCTGTCTGTCCGTCTGTCTGTCTGTTTCTACGCAAACTAGTCTCTCAGTTTTAAAGCTATCGAGCTGAAACTTTGCACAGAGTCTTCTTTTTACTGCACACTGCTAATATGTCGGAACCGACCGGATCGGATGACTATATCTTATGGCTGCCATAGGAACTATCGGTCGAAAAGTGGGTCTTTGTGAGAAAAACTTTTTTGTTTTTAATGTTAACGTGTCTCACTTCAGCGATTATTAATATTATACGCTTTCACATAGATTTGGAAGTTTTTGTCAAAATCGGTTGACTATATCTTATAGCTGCCATAGGAACTATCGGTGGAAAAGTGGGTTTTATTTCGAAAAATTGTTTGTTTTAATGCTGGCGTTCTTAAACTCGATGTATTAAAACATTTGCAGGGTTAAAAACTTCGCAAAGACGAAGTTAGCTTGGCCTTCTCGTTTTTTATCGACCTCGTATTTTTTTAAATTATGATTTTTATTCTTTTTAGTTTAAAAACTTCAAAAGAAGTTAATGTATATTTAAAAAATACAATTTAATGGGGAAAATTTCTGGATTTTTTTTGTTACCATGTCTTGACGCACTTTGACCCAAGTTTCTGGCGAACTGTTCGACCGATTTTGATAAATGCATCAATTCATAGGATCGAAAACAGTTGTCGAAACTTTAAATGCGATTGTCTCAGAACCACTTTTTCCAAAATGGTTGCAAAAATCAAAGAGTAACTGTTGACGAATTTCAAATTCTTTTTTTTAAATTTCTTCTAACACCCTCCATTCTGGTGTGAACTAGGAAATTTTTGATCGGTCAAAAAATGTCGCAGCTACGACCAACAGAGTGGAAAAAAGTCGATTTTCGAAATTTTGACTTTGAAACCCCATAACTCCGCTATTTATTGACCGTTCCAAAATATCCTAGTTCACACTAGAATTACATCAGTTCTTGAAAACCCCGTCTTCGGTTTTACCTTTAGATAATCCGTTCTATTTTAGATTTTCGGTCAAATTTGAACCGGAATACTACAACAACCGCAGAACAACATCAACAACAAAATTTTCTAAATTTAACTTAACCAATTTCCTAGCGGAAAAAAACGCTTCTTAATATCACTTATAGTTTTTGTGTAATTTAATTTTTTGTAAACCTTTTAAAAATTACCCTTCTAGTTAAATGTTTGTTTCTGTGAAAGGTAGCCAGAAGGTGTGCAATCGGCCTTATGTGTATTTTTATAAGTTTATCGAATGATATGTATTTCGAACTAACAACTTTTAGACGTCTCGAGGTCATATTATGTTAGCCCATAACATTAAACACGGAAAAAGAGCACCGCAAAGAATGGCGTCAACCTCTAGTCGAATATGGGAATATGGGATTGAAATAAGATAATTGACTTAAATAGAGAAAATATTTTTGCACATTTTTGCAAACGAATGCACTTACTAAACCTCACTGTTTGTGACTGAAACCAATAAAAAATATAGACGAAAAGATCACCAAATATTCGATATCCGATATTTAGCCTCAGAAAATAATTATTTAATAATATATCATCATATAAAACAAAAATATCAAAATTTCGAAATATCGATATTAGATTATTTCCTGCTTCCCTAGTTTAAACTATCTATCTACAATACATGATCCATTTTAATATATAGTAAAGTATGGAGTCTGCCTAAAGTGCTCCAAAAGTAAGAATATTTTACCGCTTCTACCATTGCATCCTAAACTATCTTAGTCGGGATTTTCACTGTGAAGCAAACTTCAAGAAGTTTTCCAAAAAGCTTTAGCTTGTAGGAAAGAGGTGTACTGGCATCGCTTGCTCCTCTACACTTCTTTTCTACAAACGAAAGCTTTCTCAAAAACTTTATGAAGTTTGCTTCAGCGTGTATATCCCGACTTAATTCCATAGCTGTGGCCAATAGCTGGTAAAGGTGTTGGTTGTCTAATAGCTAAAACTACTAAAAGCTACTACTACGAACTATCTAATTGATTTATTTGTTAGTTAACGCAATCGCTGGTCGTGCAAATGTCAAACATTTGGTGATGAACTGCAATTTTGAAATGACAATAGAAACTTACTGACCCATTTCAGAGCAGATTAATAGACGATTTCATTCTTCTTGTTGGCCCTTTGGTGGAGGGAGGCATTGCCTTTTGCCCTGGCTGCACTTCAGCACGCTTCTTATTTCTCCCTCTCTCTCTATCTTTCTCGATAGAGATAGGTAAGGCACGATTTACTGCCACATTTCACATTAAACTTGTTCCAGCACGTTCTACAAGTCTTGTGGCTACTTGGCCAACAATGTGGGATGTTGGTAATTGTTTGCCCAAAAACTAAATTGTAAAATGGATGAAGATGGATAAATGTCTTGACTTGTCTTTCGATTTATGTTTTTGCGTGTAGATTTGATCAATTAACACGGTCAATTAGGGAAGCAGTCGTGTTTAGTTGTACAAGTATGTAGAGATAATTCAAGCACTAAAATTATACAGCTTGTTAAGCAGACTAACAACATAACACGGAGTCACATCTCCATTCAAAAACTGGAATGTATATGCGATATTTGCAGAGGAGATTCCGGCAAATCGAATAAATTTTGCCTAAGCCATATACCGCTTAACTTGAGCATTAAAAAACCACCTTGCGCCAAGTTAGTCATTCAGCACACACACACACACAGCTCAAGCACAAGCACCGATATGGCCAGTTTATACAGTTAACCAATTGTTAACCCAAATGTGCTGCCAAGTGATACAAACAGACAAGGCAAAGTGGGCAAGAGGAAGAGGGACCTCAGGCACAGGTCTGTTGTGCACAGCATTGCCAACTGATTTGCTGCGCATTGATTGAAGGGTAAATTACACCTTGCCACATGCGATTCGATGCGACAATGACGGATACACGAAACAAGCTGGCTTAGCTTTTTGTTTTGCAGCTACTATTATTTAAACATATTTGTAGAATTTGTGGAAAAACTAATTTTTTCGCAACTGCCTTTTTGTAAGTTGCGTCACCACCAAAAGTTGCTTTGGTTATGGTTTCGCCTGGGTGTCCATGTTTGGGCGCCACTCTGTATCTGTGTCAATCGCATAGATTTGTGAGTAAGCCGTCTATAACTATTGCATATAAATATATATTTATTTATATATATTTAATACGATTTCAATGTTTTTGCTTACCAAGTGCGCTGTCACGTAATTAAAGTCTCGTAAACATTTGAATAAACTGTTAGTGTGTGTTTTTTTGTGGAATTTTTTGGCTTAAGTACGTATACGTGTACGCGTAGGCATGTCAGGTGGACTGAAATAGATACGGATGACGGATGTATTAATAGTTCCTAAGAGTTATAAGCTTGACATTTCTGAATCCAAATATTGATTGAAAAGAAACCATGATGGGTAGACAAATAGTGCTAATTTTGGATGACCCTCTTTTAAAAGGTGAACACAAACAAGCGAAAGAAACGAGAAAAACTCGCCTTTGGTCTTCAGGACTCTTAAAGCAGAAATTTTATTTTTGTATCCCATTAAAAATAATTACAAGTCATATACATATTTTTATTAAAATCAATTCTTTACGATTTTTGGATATTTCCATTGGCATATCTTTTTTGGTTTTATTTTTTTTCGGTATTATTTTGGGGCCAGCGGTCCAAAGTCACTGGCATCTTCTTTGGTTGATTTATTCTTTTTTAAATATTTTCTCAATTTTTGGGAACTCTTTTACTTTGCCGTTTCGTCTTCTTCGGAAGATTTTGCATCTTTCAAAGATTTCTTCGACTTTGACGTAGATGAAGATTTTTTGGATTTGGCATTTTTTGCAGTCGATTTTTCACTTTCATCTCTTTTGGTTAGTTTTTTAGATTTTGAAGATTTTTTAGATTTCTTGGATCTTTTAGGAGCTGGTGTAGGATTTTCACTTTCATCTTCTTCGGCAGATTTTGTATATTTTCTTGAACTTTTTGTTTCACTGTCATTTTCTTCCGATGATTTGGTAGGTTTTACAGACTTTTGAGATTTTCGGGATCTTTTTGTTGGCCTCTTTGACTTATTTTTTGTGGATCTTTTTGGAGCTGGTGTTTGATTTTCACTTTCATCTTCTTCGGAAGATTTTTTATTTTTTCTAGAGCTTTTTGTTTCACTTTCATTTTCTTCGGAAGATTTTGTAGATCTGACATACTTTTTTTGAGATTTCCCTGCTTTATCTAGAGCTGCTGAAGGAATTTCCTCTGAGGATCTAACAACTTTGGAGTGCTTTGTTGATTTTTTTGATTTCCTCGTTCTTTTATCAACTGTAGAGCTTTTCTTAGACTTTTTGAGTTTGTTTGATTTTACCACTTCTTCAGAGGTTTCATCAGATTCTAAGCGTTTCTTAGATTTCCTGGATTTTTGAGCTAAAGATTTTATGGAACTTTTATCTTCATCTTCAGAATTTTTCAAGAGCTTGTGCGATCTACTTTTGTATGCTAATCTAGATCTTCCAGCGGGTGCTGGGGCATCAGGTGGCTTGTCACCAGCAGGTGCTGCGGTCGTTGCGGCATCACCACCGGGTGTTGGTTTGTCACCACCAGGTGCCGCAGTTGTACCACTAGCGGTAGAGTTAGCCGTAGTCGGCACTCTTATTTTCATATGCCAGGCGCAGTCATTTTGACATGCGGAAAGAGTTGAATATTCGTTGTGTCTGTTAAATTTAGCACACTTGGTTGTCACTACAATGCAGTCTAAAATTATTCGATGGAAGGCATAATAGTTCCGACGAGGACCCTTGCAGGTGCGTTCGTGTTTGTAACGATTTTTCACTAGGCAGGCACCATTTGGTCTGTCTAAATAGTAAAGGAGAAAAATTCTCATGTAATCCACTATTTTTGAATTTTCCCTTTACTTACTTCGTGCATTCTCTACTAAAACTATGAGCCAGCAGATGGTTATGGCAATTAAGATCCACTTCATACCGATCAACGAGGCAACTGAAGAACGTATGAAAACAACTGAAAAGGTTTGCTGGTGCTGACTCAGTTAGGGTGTCAAATGGAGCAAATTAGCTAACATGATTAACTGTTTATTCACGTCCTCTTATTTTTTTCTCTAAATAATCTGATTCTTTATCGTTCTAAATGTCAAGGTCAATAAAAACCAAAGATTTTGTGGCACTAAAATCACCCTGTAAACCATCCGTTCTATGAAATTTTATAAGTCGACCAAGATGGTTTTTTGTCGCTTTCGATCATTTTCTTTTCTCTGGCGACTCTGTATTTAATTTTATAGTAAGTCTTCGCGGC
Organism: Lordiphosa stackelbergi; assembly: GCA_018904235.1. Classification (NCBI taxonomy): domain Eukaryota; kingdom Metazoa; phylum Arthropoda; class Insecta; order Diptera; family Drosophilidae; genus Lordiphosa; species Lordiphosa stackelbergi. The sequence goes on along the minus strand of JAEIFU010000202.1, from coordinate 169,166 downwards.
ACCCATCTGGCTCACAGATTACAGCCCTGATAGAAGGTCAATCCGGCCGGTTTCGGATAAAGTTTGTATTTAACTGATTACTTTACTCAAATTGCGGGGGTGGCAGTGTGCAAGCTTCTAGCTCTTGCCAAGTCTCAGATCAGAGCGTTAATACGGACAGACAGAATGATGGACTATCAGATTGACATGGCCGATCAAGAATATATGTATAAACTTTTTAGGGTCAGAAATGCTTAGTAGCATGAACCTTTTTGTTTTGAACATTGACAATTCTATAAAAAGCTTCTCACAAGCTTGGGCGTTTAAGTTTTTGTGCTAAAAACGGGTTTTTCAAGAAGAGCAAGGCAAGTGTAAATGTATTGGTTGCAAATAGCGTCGGAAACCAGCTCTTACCTACTTCATCAAACGCTGGCCATCGTGCAAAAAGCTGTATGCTCTTTTGGCACATTTCTCGGCTTGCGTTCGGCTCGTGTCGCTGTGAATAGCCTAATGTTTTTGGACAGGCGTGGCTATCGCTCTACTAAAATTAAAAGCAAGTGCAGCCCAGCTTTGGGCAACAGGGCTGTTTAAGCCAAATATTTATATTCCTTGTATTAATAATTACTGCTCAGATATATCTTTTTATTTAAATCAATTTTAAATGGTTATTTGAAAGTAAATTTCAGCTTTTTTCGATTTTCGATATTCTTTTGGGAGAGATGGTGCATTGTCAATTATCTTCTGCAACCAACCAAGCACGATGAAACAAAAATTTTAAAGATTTAGTCTTAGAAGTTTTCTCAGTTTTAATTATTCTTCAAAAATTTTTTGCATCTCTTTTGGATGACTTTGCATATTTCAAAGGTTTCTATAACTGGAACGTAAACGGAGATTTTTCGAATTTGTCATGCCTTGAAATTGTTTGATATTTTTCCACTTTTCTTGTAGTCGATTTTTTAGTGTCATCTTCTTCGGTAGGATTTTATAGACATAGAAGATTTTTTGGATTTCGTTTTATCTTTTTTGGCAAATTTTCTAGATTTTTTAGAAGTTTGTAAGACTTTAGGGACTTTGTGGATCTGTAGTCTTTGACATTTTTATACTCTTATCTTCTTCGGAGGACTCTGCAGTTCTTACATATTTTTGAGATTTACTGAATCTTTTTAGAGCTGCTGACGGAATTTTACTCTTACTTTCTTCTGTGATCTAACAACTCCTGATTTTTATTTGTTATTTCTTGGATCTGTTATCAACTTCCTTATCAACTGTAGAGCATTTCTTCTACTGCTTGGATTTCTCTTATCTTAACATTTCTTCAAAGGATTCATTAGATTCTAAGCGTTTCTAAGATTTCCCGTATTTAGAGCGGTAGATTTTCGAAATTTTTATCTTCAGCTTTAGCATTTCTTGAGAGCTTTTGCGATCTGTTTTTATGCTGCATCTTTACCACCGGTTGCTGCATTGTCACCACCTGGTGCTGCTCCACTACCAGCGGGTGCTGCTCCATCACCAGCGGGTGCTGCTCCATCACCACCGGGTGCTGCTCCATCACCAGCAGGTGCTGCTCCATCACCAGCAGGTGCTGCTCCATCACCAGCAGGTGCTGCTCCATCACCAGCGGGTGCTGCTCCATCACCAGCGGGTGCTGCTCCATCACCAGCGGGTGCTGCTCCATCACCAGCAGGTGCTGCTCCATCACCAGCGGGTGCTGCTCCATCACCAGCGGGTGCTGCTCCATCACCAGCGGGTGCTGCTCCATCACCACCGGGTGCTGCTCCATCACCAGCGGGTGCTGCTCCATCACCAGCGGGTGCTGCTCCATCACCAGCGGGTGCTGCTCCATCACCAGCAGGTGCTGCTCCATCACCAGCGGGTGCTGCTCCATCACCACCGGGTGCTGCTCCATCACCACCGGGTGCTGCTCCATCACCACCGGGTGCTGCTCCATCACCAGCAGGTGCTGCTCCATCACCACTGGGGGCTGCTCCATCACCACTGGGTGCTGCTCCATCACCACCAGGTGCTGCTCCATCACCACCGGGTGCTGTTCCATCACCACCAGGTGCTGCTCCATCACCACCGGGTGCTTCTCCATCCGCACCAGGTGCTGCTCCATCCCCAGGCACTGCTTTTGCGCCACCGGGTGCTGGCGGCAATCTTACTTGCATATACCAGGCGCAGTCATTTTGACATGCGGAAAGGGTTAAATATTCATTGTATCTGTGAAATTGAGCACACTTGGTTGTCACTATAACGCAGTCTAAAATTATTCGATGGAAGGCATAATAGTTCCGAGAAGGACCCGCGCAGGTGCGTTCGTGTTTGTAACGATTTTTCACAAGGCAGGCACCGTTTGGTGAGCCTGCATAATAAGGAGAAAAATTATGATGTAATTCCACTACTTTTGAAATTTTCTTATACTTACGTCGTGCATTCTCTACTAAAACTGTGTGCCAGCAGATGGTCATGACAGTCAAGATCCACTTCATACCGATCAAACGAGGCTTCTGATGAACGTGTGAAAACAACTGAAAAGGTTTGCAGGATCTGACTTTAGCAAAGTTTTAACGCATGACTCACTCTTTATTCACGTCCTCTCCTATTTGCCAAAAAAGGTACCATGACCATTGAAAAAATTATTTTTAATATAGCCAAGACAATATGAAAATAATATTTACAAAATATATATTTATTTGAAATAGTATTATATATTACGGCAAAATTTGTACTATTCTGCGCTGTTCACTTCTAGATGGCTATCAAAATATTTTTGAAGTGAGGCCCCACACGAACTGAACTGAAGTGCTGCGCATCACGGTTGCAGCCGTTCCTGCGCATAGTCTATTTTTACTGGTGCTGCTTATAAATAGGCTATCGTCCATTTTATATTTCCCATTTTTTCAGGATCTAAAAAAAAATGCGGATTACTCTACTACTATGGGCAAAAAATTCCGGGTATTTGTTTATAAATTAAATTTTTTTATTTTTTTCTTGTAAATTCATTTCATTCCCCTCAAAGTAGTCGCATTAAACGAATGCAACGTTTTTTTCCAATTTTAAAAATATGCTACAAGGTCCTCTTCCAGTATAGTCTTCAATTCCTTCTTTCGTTTCTAACTCTTTCATCGATTCAAAACGGGGTCCACGGAGTGGTCTCTTGAGTTCAGCGAATTGCCCATGGTAGCCCAAATGGTCACTCAACATGGTTTTTACTGTTATGTTGTACCTGTCTGGAAGTTCCGTGCGGACATGGCTTTATCGACTCGTCTAATCAAGATTATATCTACTCTACAGAGTCGGGCCGCTCTTAGACCATGCGGACTCCAACCTGCGAGCTACACTAGTCGCACTTTCCGAAATGGACAATCTTAAAAATTTAGTCCAATATGAGAGCGTAGATAAAACGTTAGAAACGGGCTAGACCAAAAATACATTCGATTCCTGCTCCATATTTATTTTTTGCTCAATTAAACGGAGAGTTCGTCGACGAAATTTCGATTCGGAGAGCGTGTCGTACACGTAATATTTGTGGAAACTTTGAAGGCTTTTCGCAGAGATTAAAACATGAACTAATTTTTTTTTGATTTTTTAATTTATTAGGTGCTCCCTAAAAATAATCGTTTAAGATGGTATCAGCTAACTTTCTTATCGGCGTCCACCCTAATGGACATACATAAAAAAATGGATGCTTAATAGAAAAGAGAACAAGTAAACAATTCGAATTCACTATAGTAAAAACCGAAACATGGCAGTATATATTAGGATGTCCCAAAAAAATGAAATTTTTTTTTTGCACAGGTATTTTCTGAAAGCTTATGGAGTAAAGTTTTTTGAGTTTTTTTCAGATTTTTCGAAATACGTTCATGAAGATGGGTAAATTGACGGTTAAATGTGAAGTGTAGACCATAAGTATCAAGAATTCGCAAAATTTAATGACTTTAGAATATACCAAAGATTTGATGGTTGGCAATTGAAGACGGGTAAATAGGAGGTGTCGGGTGAATCGGTTTAAAAATATTAGAAATTTGCAAAAATTCGTATATGAGTTCTAATTGATATGAAGACGGGTAAATGGAAGATGTTTATCGAACGGGCAAAAAATCGCAAAATTTACAAAATTGTATAATCAGTTTAGATTATCATGAAATAGGCTAAATAGACGTATGGTGAAGATTGAAATGTCCAAAATCCTGCGACATTTCGATAGATGAAGATTTGATAGATGACAATTGCCATTAAAATTCTAAATGGTTCGTAGCAACGCACGTCGGGTATCTGCTACTCTTATATATAACTATCAAAATTCAAAATGCATTTCCGTTTCTTGCATAATTTTAGTCATCTCTGTAGAGTGTTATAAAAATATGAAAATTAGGCCTTATAAATAATTTAAAACATCAGCTGTTACGCGCACTGTTGTCTTGGCCTTCTAAGTAGTTTTTATTTTTAAATAATTGTTGCAATCAAATGTAATTACAAATGCATTTGAAGTTGTCCATTTGTGTTTCCTTCTTGCATAGCAATTACAAATACAATAACAATCCAAGTGCTCAATTATTGTTGCAACTTGCAAACAGCCACAACCATCAAAAACAACAACAACAACAACGTTTGACTGTCGATGCGGTAACATGGCTCAATTTCGGTTGCTGAACATTATTATTATTTCGCATTTGCGAACAATATTCGCTTATTGTTCGACCGACGGGCATACAGCAACAGCCAACAATTGATCATTTTTTTGGCCACAGACAAAAAAAAAAAAAAAACAAGAAAAGAAAATGATTCACTCAATGATGATGATGATGATTATAAAAATGGGGGCTAAATGCAAATTGTGCAGACGGTAATACTCTTCTTTTAGTCTGGCTTACTGCAGCCTCTATTATGAAGATGGGCGCCCGAAAAAAAATCATTTCCGATACCGTCCCGATACCGACCATACATTTTCAACTCAATTTCGTACCGATCCTGCTTTAAATGTCTTGGTTTATCCGCTCCCTTACGGATTCCGAATTTCCAAAATCCAATTCGAAACCTTTAGATCCGTATAATTCCAGCTAGTATCAAGTACTTCCGGTAAACTGTGAGATCTTTATGATTCGAAAAACCTTTACGACTGATTTCGAAAAAACCAACGATCTGTGTGATCCCTAAAACTTGTTAGATCCGTATATAGTCCTTAAACCGTTGGATTCGAGAGTTCCGAAAAATCTTTCTATCTGTTTATTGAATATCCGTAAATGTGTTACTTAAAACCACCTGGGGAAAACCCATTGGAAGAACCCTAAGAAAAACCGGAACCCCTGTTAGATTACCCCTGTTAAAGGTGTGTGATTCCAAAAATATCTTAATTCAGTGTGATTCCAAAAGCCTGTTAACCTGTTATTAAACCCGTAACTTTCGAGGGTTATCTATTTATCCCTAATGATATGGTCACCCCAATCTAGTGTTTTCAAATGTTCGTTTTTAAAAATAATTCACAATTTTGTTCCCTGTTCTGAGATCCCATGTTATTTTACTTAATCTCAACTTTTTAGAAAGGGCATCCGACAAAACAACTGTGCCAATGCTCAACGTGCAATATGCCTCTTGCACGTAGTGAATCTCCCCTATGAAACCACCTCACCGGCAACTCGTCTAACTGTAGTGTCGTCAGCAACTTGGTTTGACTTGGTTGACGACGCCATTATGAAATTGCAACGATCAGCGGGCGTTGGAGTTGGCAAAAACAGATCCAAAGTTTGTTTTCTTTGTCGGACACTTTTCACCTGCTCTCTGTGTCAGGCCATGCAAATACCCCGCCCCTTCCTCCCACCAAAAGCGAAAAGATCAACGTTGTTGTCGGCGACTCTGCAATCTGTTTTGCCTGTCCGGGAGGCAATCGTCGTCCAGCTGCCACTGCCACTTCTGCTGCTGCTGCTGCCACTAGTGTTGAATGTTTGCACTTTCGGATAGTCAAGCCCGTCGCTTGAATTGGTTTCCATTAAGCATTCTCTGTTGCTTTTCAATTTAATTTCTGTGGCGCAATTATTGTGAAATTAAGATGTTTGCTCAGACAACGTCGCCGGTCGCGCTATCGGAGGAGATAAAACAAAAATAAAGTTCGGCTAGTGAACTTTCTATATTGTTGTTTTGTAAATTTTTTGGTGAATTTGAAGTATTTGCCATGATAAGATATGCGAGTGAGCTAATTATGGCCAACTAACTGACACACAAACCAAAAAAAAAAAAACGAAGAAAAAGCACATGAAGCTGCCACCACTTTTTCCTGTAACACAACACGAGAAAATCTGTATCAAATGCGCAGCTGCTGCCATAGAACAAAAACTTTCACCCGAAAAAAAAACAACCCAGAGACAAGCAACCCAAACAACTGGGCCCAACTGCTGCAACTGTTTCATATCTAGAAATTCACACTCTTAATTGCCTACGAGTGCTAGCTAAGCTGCATTACTTTACTAGAGCATGTGTCTGGGAGTATCTTTAGTACTCTACACACAGACATTTATCCGGTGGCCTCAAGCACAACGATGACGAGTCGAACTGAGCCGGCAATTATGCGTGTTTACGCATCTCTAAGCATTTAGAATGCTCCAAAGCAAAACAATGAAAGAGAAAATTGATAGACAACACAATTGCAATTGAGGTTGTTAAAGGTGTGCAGGTTAATTGAGCACATTAGCGGTTTATAACCGAGATTTCTCTCATTAGTGTGTGTTGATGCTAAGGACAACTTGACATTAAACTGTAAGTTGACTTATTTTCTAAAGAGCTACAAAAAGCTTAGAAGTTATAAGATGCGTCAAGTTAAAGAAAGCAATTTTAAAATAGCTCTTTTGGACCTTTCTAATTCTATCATCAGTAGGCTTTTGCTGTCGACTACAAAATTTATTAAGAAACCTTGAACTAGAAATGTTTGGGAATTAAAAGTACAAATTAAAGTTCCAATAAGTTGAGAAGAGATTCACGCGGCTAACAACCTTAACTGTTTCAAGAGTAGGGAGAGTGAAACGTGTCCTTGACACCCCTAGCTTGAATTACCGATTTCTTCCATCACTTTTACGGAGGTCAAATAAAATTAAGAAGCTAAAATCCAAAAAGGCCTCCTCTATAAAACATCGACTATAAGACATGCGATTGGGATACATCACGAGTAGCAGGAAGAAAGCCGAGATCGTAATGATCCACAAGACCCGAATGCGTCCTGAAGAGGTTGAATCGGCCTATATGTTTGCTTTTGTCGATGTCGAGAATCATTAAGAGATGACTGCTGAGCATTTCGCCCTTTCAATTTGGGTTGAGGTTGCACGAAATGGCAAGACTTGTCGACGAAAGCTTTTGAAGGATTCCTGTGCAAAATAAAGAGGAGTTCTAGGAGATCCCACCACAATTATTTGATGTATTGAAGAAACCTTTATCTCTTACCAGTTCGAAGATCCGTATGCTCATAAGGACGGACATGGCTATATCGCAACTGCTTTTAATGCTGATCAGGAATATATTCACTTTATAGGATCGGAAATTATTGCTTCTACCTGTTACATACTTTTACACAAACTTAATATACTCTGTACAACCTGGGTACAGAGTATAATTACTTGGGATTGTAACCAGCTCACAAACTTGCTCTATATAAGAGCTGCTCAATTGGGGTGACTGCCAAACAGCAGTAACAAAATGTCATTGAGGGACAAAGTACATACATACATGTCTACAAGGCAATCAATGTACTCCGGATGGAGATACGATCGTAGAAGATCCGTGACCTCCAAGTCAAACTGCTGCACTAATTATCGAGAGCGACTTGTTACTTGTGCACAACAAGTCTGGAGACGGAACTGAATGTCCGTATGATCTGCAGACTGCCTTAAGAGACTCACAGTACACTCCTTGGCGTAAAAGTAGTATAAATGAATCTTTCCTTTCCAACTTCCAAGACGACGATTCAGAACCTGCTAAAACACACTATAAACTAACTAACAAAGGTTCACGATATACCTTTATATACCTATTCGTTTCATAGTAAGTCGCTATTAAAAAGTAACAAAAAAAAAGCTGTTACAAAAAATCAATAATTAGAATTTTCTACTGTGGGCAAAAAATACCAGTTAATCTAAATTTTTGAGGATTGCGAGAGCGAAAAATGCTTTTTACACGGTCACTGACATCTAAGCAAAATTACACGTCAAAATTTGCATCTAAAGCTTAGTACGGAGATACCCGCGAAATACCCGCGAAATGAAAAAGTCAATATAAAAAAATGATTTCGCAGGGACTTTGTACAGAAAATCGAGATGTCATGTCATGTGTCCATAAAGCACAAATTTCCTATTAGAGCAAATTATTTAAAAATTACAAATAAAGTAAGGATTAACCTAGGTAGATTAACCTAACTCTTTCGAACCCTAATTGGCTTCACTACCGCTTATTTCAAATTACATAAAGCTATTGTATAAACTATTGCATCATTGGAGGCCACAATAACTATTTGCAGTTAATTTATTTGAACTATCCCGCCAAGTTCAATATGAAAGCAACACAACTAAAAAGCTCAATAAGATCCGAGCAAAAACACCTAATAGCCTTCCACTATTTCTATCATTTCATTCTAAAAAAAGCCGTTTCCATTAAATTATCATCATTTGAACTGACAAAACCAGCAATTTTAAAAAACACGCTATGTCCCCTCAGGACAGCAATTCCTCTTGGCGAACGCATTGCCATCGCCCTAAACTATCAGCGAAAGCTAAATACACAACTTATTTACCCTATTTTTTTAGCAACATCATTTTCGAGAAATGATAGAAATGAAATTTGCCTTTCAGTGAAGTGACAATTCGTATGGAAGAAATGATATCATTTTCTTCATTTCATGAAATTAAGCTTCATTTGTTCAGTGAAATAGGCTATAAGTTAGGATCGCCATATTTTAGTCACTCTCCGTTGCTCGCCGCTCGCGTTCACATCTTCTCAGATCGCTCTGGATGTTTATAATGAGCTCGCTTATGGTTCTCCAGTTTTGCTTCTGTCTCTACCATGTAACTGACAAAGTCCTCGATGGGTGGTTCGAGCTCTTGCCTGGTCCTGTACCTCACACACTGGTACAATACGTCGTGCGGATTCTCATTCTCATTTGGGCAAGTCGTAGGCATTCTCAAAATTCTCCATGACCAGTGAAAACCTGCATTAGGTGGAAGTTTAATTCCCCTTTGCTCCATCTTACCCAATCATCTAAATTTGGAATCATTTTGTGGGTCCATCTTGCCTTGTGGGCCACATTCCATTGCGCCTGCCATGTAACTCTTTCCGACTTTCGTTCGGCATCAGTCGTCACCGAACTTCCCATCACAGCTTCATTTCAATTGCCAGTATATCGACCGGTATCAATGTTGCAATAGACCTTCGGTGAACAAGATATATCTAATGGTACAAAATGTTGAAGTGGGGGCGAAAAATCCACATCAAAAGAAGTTAAAAATCCAGGTCATGTGTACAGTTTTTATACCCTTGCATAGGGTATTATAATTTTGCCCAGAAGTTTTCAACGCATAGAAATATTCATTTCCGACCCTATGAACTATATATATTATGGATCAGGGTGACGAGCTGAGTCGATTGAGCTTTGTCCGTCCGTCTGACTGTTTCTACGCAAAGCTATCGAGCTGAAACTTCGCAGAGTCTTCTTTTTACTGCACACTGCTAATATGTCGGAACCGACCAGATCGTATGACTATATCTTATACGGATCGGCAAAAATGGGTCTTTGTGAGAAAAATTTTTTTGTTTTTAATGTTAACTTCTCCCACTTCAGCGATTAATAATATTATACGCTTTCACATAGATTTGTAAGTTTTTGTCAAAATCGGTTGACTATATCTTATAGCTGCTATAGGAACTATCGGTGGAAAAGTGGGTTTTAATGAGAAAAACTTTTTTGTTTTTAATGTTAACGCTTCTCACTTCAGCGATTATTAATATTATGCGCTTTTTTTACACAGATTTGGAAGTTTTGGTCTACTATCGGGATGACTATATCTAATAGCGATCCGGTAGTAGAATTCAGTGCAAGAGGTCGTTTTACACTTTAGTAAAAATTGTTCGTTTTAATGCTGGCGTTCTTAAACTCTGATGTATTAAAACATTTGCAAGGGTATAAAAACTTCGGCAAAGACGAAGTAAGCTTGGCCTTCTCGTTCTGATTGTAGTGGTGTGGTGCATTATGAATTCCCTTCAATCGGCCAAACTTTCAACGAAGAATACTTTTTCGGTGTTATGTCTCGTTTGCTTAATGCCTTGCTTCAATAAAGACCGGTTTTGTGGAGAGACAATTCTTTGTTTTTGCATCACAGTAATGCACCATCTCACACTGCACTCGTAATACGTGATCATTTTAACAAAAAGTCGACCCATATATATTCCACTGACTAAGCCCCATGTGACTTCTGTGTATTCTCTATACTAGGCTCCGTGGACACCGTTTTGAATCGATGAAGGTGAAAGAAACGGAAATTAAGATGGAATTGGAAGAGGACTTTGCAGCATGTTTTGAAAATTCTAATAAACACTAGTCTATTGCATCCTAGAGGGAACTACTTTAGGGGGAATAAATTAAATTTACAAAAATAAATAAAGATTTTTGGCCCACAGTAGTACTTCTATGTATTAGTTTTAACGAATTATACATGTGTTTTCATTTGCTTTACCAAAAACAATAATTAGAATTTGTTTCTGGGTATAATTTTTAACGAATTATACGTGTGCTTTCAGTTGCTTTTCTTTCTAAATACCCTCGAGTACATTATTAGTAAACATTGGCTATACTATCCTCGGATCTTAAGTGTAACTCACATTTCGTTGAATCAGACTAAAATTTGATATTTGAGAAAATTATTGAAAAAAAATATTATTAATTCTTCCAGCTGGAAAGTGCGTTACGTGAGCTACTTTCAGATATTGCGGTTGCTCGCCCAACTGTTTATGGCATTTGTAATAATTCGCAATTGGAGCTGCAACAGTAACAACACCCACTTGCGGTTGTCATTCACACACACAGAAATGTAGATAATTTTTCTTACTTTTACGCTTAAGTAGGAAAAGCGCTCGTGAGTGTAAATTGTGTTAAGTTCTTTTGGCTTTCTCGATTCGTTGGCTGGCTTTCTATTTTTCCGCTGTTGGCGCAGTTCTGACTAATGACGTTTTGGGCCAGCAGCCGACAACTGTCTCTTTGTCTGGGCTAAAATTTGTAGGAGGAGGAAGTTTGCCCCTATCCCCCACCCTTTGGCTAATTTCATTTGTCTGTTTTGGTCGGCAATTTCTCTAACAGATTCTGGAACGTCATAGTTCCTTTTTTCTTTAAAATTACTTAGTAATGATAATTAGTGGCATTATTTTCCCATTATTCTTCTCGACGGTTCTTTTTCGGTTTTTATTGCAATTAAAGCATCATTTAACTGGGCGTGGGAGTTAATTCAATTCCTTCTGCAACCAAGTAAACAGCTGGACAAGCCCAACCTTAGCCCGAAGGTAATCCAGACATGACACATGACAAATTATAAGCCACATTAGTAAAGCTATTGCAAAATTTTTTTTAATTAAAACCACAAAGCTAACTAATGAGTTTTGTTATGGTTTTTCTTTCTTTTCTTTTTTTTTTAATTAAAAATAATGCTGATGCATATTATAAATGTGTTTACTGGCACCGCATCGCAGTTCAATGGAGTTTGATTAGGAAAAATGCAAAATGCATCGCAGTTTTGGTCCGTATGCTCCACTTAGTCATGGCCAAGACTAGAGCTCCTTTTGCATGGCCTCTGTTTGCGCTTTATTGCTGCTGCTGTTGTGATGAAGATAAAAGAGCAAAACCATCATCAACGTCTTCGGTGGTGGCTTCTTCAGCTGCTGTGGCTTACGTGTGACGGCGCAGCGCCATGCTTCCGACTTTCTCCAGGTACATACATACATATGAGTATGTATTGCTTGGCGTTATATCAAATCCAGACTACAGACGCCGACAGTTCGCTTCTCTGCCTGGCCAGCTGCCTAATGATCCGTCTTCGTTACCAACTCATATGCAAACCGGCTGCCAAATTGAAATGTGCGCAGATTATGCTTTTGTTTTATGCTCACTCGCCTCTTGGTCATTTGCCAAAAAATTTTTGTTTAGCAGCCTCTCAGTACATGAGATAGTTTTGTGTTTGTATGTAGGTATCTGCCTTCTGCCAACTGTTGGCCATGTCTGACGGCGTGTTGTTGTCTCAACATTTGGTCTAAACCAAATGTTAATTTTATGGCATCATAAATGCCTTCAAATAAATTACAACATACATGTGTCAGCTGTAGCTGCAGCTAAGGCACATTGTACTAAGGAGAATGTTTGTTGCTTTGATAACAACAGTTTATATATTGTATAGAAATGAAAATTAATTTAAATAGATAGTTTTTAACAGTCCCTACTAGGAGCTTAGCGATAACTTTTAAGCTGATAGCCTTAAAACTGAGAGACTTGTGACCGCTCTCAACTCTCCCTTTCTCTTTAAATCTTTATACCCTTGCAGAGGTACCCTCTAAATCTAAATCTAAAGCATCTCTGACCACAGAAAGTATATATCGCTCATTCACTTTAATTCACTTTAAGACTGGCATAACTCAAAATATACAATTTTTGACTAAATTATGCATTAATTTTCGCCGTATCTTGTTCTATGTTGTGTAAAATTTGATATCTATTATACGTATACGTTTTTGTTTTCAATGCAAACGTCTCCAAACCTCGTATTTATAATTCCACCAAGTTTGATGAAAATGGGAAAACTATTTTGCTGGGGTGCCCAAGCTCATTCCGCAAGCCACGCATTCGTTGTTGTTTGCAGCAAAAGAATAGCTGGCTCGTATATACGCCTCTGATAGGGGTCATCGAAAAATTGCTAACAGCAGGTACTCGAAACTGTAGGCGTTACCGCTCACAGATTTGTTAGTAGAGGTACTCCCCAAGAGGGTGTTCTCTTTCTCCTACTATGGATCGTAACAGTTAACCAACTGCTTTGGTTGATGGAAGGGGAGGGACACATGGTGGTGGCCTATGCGGACGATATTGCAATTTTTAAATGTGGACTATTCCCACAGACGCTGCGTGACCTCATGCAGATCGGACTGACAACACTAGCTCAGTGGACGACATCTTGCGGTGTTGGCGTAAATCCAGACAAAACGGAACTAGTACTCTTCACCAGGAGATACAAAATTAACAATCTCCACCAAGAAAGGAACCGTATGTATCTACTCGGATAGTCAAGTGGCCCTGAAGGCACTTGACTCACACACAATTAACTCTAAAACGCTAACTGAATGTCGCTATACGACATTCAGAATCGCTTAACGAGATTGGCCGACACTTCAGTATTCACCTTATATGGGTGCCTGGACACCGAAACATAGATGGAAATGAGTCTGCGGACAAACTGGCCAGACTAGGCACTACCATCGAGCTCTTTCAGAAAAGAGCATATATCATATAAAAACCGAAACACTGCGTCTTGCTAATGACAGGTGGAAAAACCTTTCCTCGTGTTCAGTAGCAAGACTTACTTCTTATTCTTTCCACTCAATGGTGCAGTATTGATCCCCCTCGGGATTAAAGGGTTAACAGGGAATATATGGCATCGCAACGGGTCCATGAGGCCTAAGTGGGAGAGCGACTTGTCGCTCTCAGCCATCGCACCCCACCTAACCTACCATATAACATAGTGCGAAGAAAAGGGTCAAACTAGCAGCGCCGTCTATTGCTGTGTTTGGGAAATAACTAAGCTAATATTGTACAACGCTAAAATTAAACTATTGAATGCATATCATTTAAAACCTTTAATTATATAAATTATACAAGCTGCAAGGGTATATAGACTTTATATATGTATAACAAAGTCGTGTGTGTTAAACCACAAATATCTCATGAACGGCTTAGCGGATTTTTAAGATCTTTTATAATTTTGATTGAAGAGCAGAATTGCAAGAAGCCAATCGGTCGCAAAAATTGGCGAAAATATGCAAAAAAATTTAAAATTAGTTCACATTATCATCGGGTAAGTCGGTCGCTTTGGACCATCGCACAATGACCAATTTAGCGGAATATAATTAATATAATTTTTTTCTGTTAAAGGTAGGAATAAAAGCAACGAAAAATATTAAAAAAATGTTTAATAAATTTTTAATTTTTTTTAAATTTAAAAACAAAATTTTTTTTTAAATTTAAAAACTTTGCACAAATATTTTAAGGTTTAGAATAAAATGAAATAAAAAAACGTAATAAGAGGGGTGTTTTTAAATTTTTATATTATTTCTAAGATTAAGTTTAATTTTTTTTAGTTTTTTTTGGTAGGTACACTTACAGTTTGAGCCCAACCTCGACTCAGATATGTTAGATTGAATCGAAAGGTTATTGAATTTCCAATTATCGTGTATAACATTGTTTTTAAATCGGTCAAGTAGTATGAATGGAAAAAGCAAAAATATTTCGATAAAATAATTTTTTTCTTGAAAAAAGTTTGAAATTTCTTTTGTAAACATCTACAACATAGAAAATAAATATTTTTATTTTGAATTCTTAAGAAACGCACTTTTAAGAAGAAAGTAGGGTTTTGGCAAAGAAAATCTATGGATGAATACCGAATCCATCTTCGATGATCGCAATAATCATAGCAAGCCCATTGGTAAAATCTCGCAAGTTTTTACAGATTTCGATACGGTCCAGCTTACTAGAGGTTTTGCTAATTAAGACTGTATCAAAAAAATAGTTTCCCAAAGCCAAAAATGTTTAAAGTGGTAATATCTTTATTGAGACAAACTAAAAACTGTTTTTATTTTATGCCGACATTGCGCCTACGAAATGTAATATCATGTAAAGTTGGTGGTGGCCGGGATTCATATTAGCCATTTCACAAACACAGGCCAACATAGTAATTTAAAAAAAAATATTCTAGCGCGAATCCCAACAAATCTCGAAAGTTCTGGTCCACGCAAGTCTTACTTTCGCCGTTTTTAAGTGGTTACTGGTATAGTTAAATTTAAATACATTTATTTTATACAACGATTAAGCACAGAACGTAAACAAAATTTTTTTAGTTAATACATACCCCTAGCTATAAATAAACACACTTTTCTTCCACTTAATTTTTACAAAGGCTACTTTACAAATAATTTGGCAATGCATATAAATAGTGAGGTAAAGCTCAGTGTTGCAATTGCTGAAAGATATGTTGTGTTTGTCAGCTCACAGCTGATTAACTAGGGCATGTTAAACAAAATGGAAACTATCGATAAGCTCAGTGGAATATTAGTAATCGATAAAGACATCATTTTGGCCCCAATAAACAATTTGAAAATTTAATTAAATGGAGCTAGACCGGCCATTTCGCCCACTGTGCATCGGTGGGAAATAAAATTTGACAAATTTTATAATTAGTTTCTCAACGGACGCGTCAAATAGATCAAAAGATCGATTTAAAATTCAAAACTCACAATTAGCCAACAAATTTTCATAAAGATCAGAAAAATATAATTTGTCTGCTATCAAAAAAACGTTGCACACTTTTCGGCTTATTTTTTTAAAGAAACACAACTTTTGTTATTTATTTGGGGTCAGCATGCGCTGTCTGCCAATTAGAAATTAATTTTAATGTTCTTTTTCTTAGCTTAAGGGAAGGCTATTAAACATATCATCCCTAAGTAACAGGTATATCGATGTCAAGCAGGGACGACTTTAATTTAACCTTTTTTTTTATGTTGTCTGCGGTGACTGCCCTATCAGAGCTATTGCGCTTCCACTTTAATTCAGTATAAGGCTCCTCGTAACTTTTATCAAGTCAATTTTGGGTTTTGACAAAATTTTGAACAGTGAAAACTGGCGAAATTAATTGGTTCTTCTCACAAAATATATATTCATAATTAATCAAATTAATAGTAATAATTTGTATAATAGCTTTTAGTTTATTAGGCGAGTTGTAACAATTTATTTTTATTTGATAAGCTATTTAATAAATTTCTTCTTTGTATTTCCCATCTTATTAACAATTATTTAATTTATATTTTTTGCAGGTGCGTACACATTTCAGACAGTTTTTGATAAACTTATGTTGCATGGGTAAGAATATGCAGATTACTCCTATTTTATTAAAATCGGATTTCCATTCCCTCTTGTGCCTGACTGTCATTCAATGTACGTTTCATGCGAATTAAAAATATACCTTATATATAAGTATGTATGTGCAATTATAATAAATTATATTCGCATGGATTAACAAGTTAATGACGGTCGGCCGCTCTGGTGGAAACCAAAAGAGCGCGTGTTTTTAATTGCTAAATTGCTTATAAAGAAAACAAGACAACCAACCGACCACGTCTCAGAGTTGAGGCTTTTTGCCAAATTTGTGTCGTGTCCCAAATAAGATGAATTCACACCATCCGGCTAAATTGACAACTTCCCCACGGATGTGGCTGGCCAATGAGTCGTATGAGCAATGTACTAAATGATGCAGCAGACAGCACAAAAAAGGAAAACTAAAAATTTATTGAATAATTGATAAAATATGGCCAGGAAACGCAATAACAAATACAAAATCAAAAACATTTTCCAACTCTTGTCTCCGTCTATATTTAGCCAACTTATTGGCAGCTAGTAAGGAAAAGCCGATGTAAACAAGTTCGCGACGACTGCAACCACGACCTAAATTTACGGTAAATTTCATGAGAAAAATGCTCGGCAACGTCATGGAGAAGTTTTTGGTAGAGACCCAAAGGGGATTCTGTATGCGTTGCGGATGGCTGTCTGGTCTCAGGTGTCTGCGCCAGCTGTCGAGCAGATGCAACAAGTTGCCAGCTTCGTCGCCAAGGTCATCGCCGTTAAATGTGGCGAGCATCCCATGCGGACAACGACGACACTGCCTCTTAAACTGTTTTTGGGTAGCTCTTTTGCTTGGCCATCTTTACCAGTTTGGCCAGTTTTTTTTAACTTTTTTTTTTGTGTGATGTCTACTCACTGCTTGGGCTTCTCTTCGAGATGTTCTTGCGCTCGTATTTCAGTGATGTTTTTTGTTTTGTTGTTTGGCCCGGTAAGGTGTCCTATGGCATGAGAGCGCACTTGAAGCGGAAAATTTATGACCTCTACAGTTTCAATATAAATTATGCATGTCCAACGACAATTCCCGAGGATCCAAATTCAAGGGGATTCCCCCTTAAATGACCCAAGTCAGACAGCGTCTGGGCTATGAAACTAAACTCGTCACCACACACTAGCGCACCCCAAAAACCCACTGAACCGCAAATGTGTCGTGGTTTTCGGCTTGTCAGCGCGTCGTATACTTGATATGTGTATTTCCAGTTATTGGCGCCCGCCACCGTCGTCGCATTTATCGATCGGCATGAATATTAGTCGTCGTCCTCATTTAACAGCAAACTAAGCGCCTAGGCTAGGCCTTTCAAATAGTGGCTCGCCTGTCCTCCATTGGCTGGCAACATGCAAACAAGTCTTTTATGGCGTTTTTCCAGTGACAGTGCATCACATGGCCATGTTTGGTTATCTTTTAACCGTTTGTGAGCCAACGAAATCGCGTGTGTTGCTCTTAGCTTAATTTTTTGTTATACCCTTGCAAAGGGTATTATAATTTTACCCAGAAGTTTGCAACATATTCATATACATATTCTTGATCAGGGCGATGAGCTGAGTCGATTGAGCTTTGTCCGGCTATATCTATTTCAGAGATGTCTAACAGATTGTTTAGAAAAGGACGACACAGAACTGTAAGTCGCCTTCTGCTAAGAGCTTGTTCACTCTCCTCCACTGCGTTGCAGCTTCTACAGAAGTCATTGTGTCTGATGCCGAGCCTATCGGCGTGTCTTTCTATGATGCAGTGTCCAATAAGGGCCCCTTCTAATAAAGAAATATTCGGGGGTGTCACAGAAATCTCTAGGGATTTTGACCTCAGTTGGTTTGCAAATCGCTCGAAAAATCTGTCGGTGTCCCAGAACTTCAAGAGATTTAATTTTCTTAATTGAAAATCTAGTTAGAACAGAAACTGTTCCAATTAAAGTTCCATCGCTAAAAACAGGCAAAATTTGGCTAAATCTCCTAACAAAACACGAGAGATTTAAAACCAACCGAAAGAGATTTCTGTGACACAGAGAATTGGTTTTGGGTTGGAATTTGGTTGGAAGAGATTTCTGTGACACCTCCGATTCACTCTTTCTTGTCGGAGTAACGCCCTAGATTTTTTAGTATTAAGGGTAGGCCATGTAAGCCCAGATATTTCACATGTGTGAATTGTTGGCCATCGATCCACGGTTATTCGATAAGTAGTTTCCTTTGTTTGGAAAAAAGAAAAGCTACACAAAAGTAATGGATTGAAAATCCCGGTCGAAACGTGTAGAAATCCTACATTTTCGTGTAGCTTTTGAATTTTTTTTTTAACAAAATTATATTTTTTTACTTACTCTGGTAGATTTGAAATCCCGGCCCCTTCGACTGAAACACGATTAGAATGATGTTTTAGACGTCTCCGCGACGTCACGCGCGTAACGCAAGGCCTCTAAGACATTTCTTGTATTGAATCTGCTAAAGGCACAATCCAATATTTGCTTGCTTGTAATTCTCAAGTTCTAATTCAACGCAATCGCTATTTATATACAGGCAACAGAAATTTGCGGACGATTCGTGTAGATTTTCAACACGCAGCGTTTAGATTTGGTAAATCTAAACGTACATTTAGAAATCCCACACGTCACGTGTGACAAACAGTCTGCTAAACGAAAAATGTAAGAATTCAGTACTGATGTAGAGCTACAGCATTTAACTATTCTGCACTTGCATTCAGATTTTTCATTTCTACACGCCGCGTGTTGCTTTTCTGCACGTCGCGTGTGGCTTTCTGAATTCTGCACGCAGCGTGTGCAATTTAACAGGGCGAAAAACGTTGCGTTTAGGTTTGACGTTTCTACACGCGCCGAATAGCCAATTTTGGTTTCTCTGTGTATTCATTCCTTTCCTATTGTGAGAGTTTCGAATTTAAAAAATTTCAGCCATGTCCGTCTTTCTGTAAGAACGCGTCGATCTCAGAGACTATAAGAGATAGAGACACAAATTTGTGGATGTACGGATGTACGTTAAGGTGTCCCAAGGCACAAGGAAAATTTTTTTTTCTGTGACTGTAGCGAAATCAAATACGCATACCCTTTATTTTTATTCCATACGACCTCATTAACTCAAAAAATATATATAAAAAGTCTTGCGGTATTTCCGCAAGCTTGTCTTTGCAAGCGCGTAGTTCTAGTTGTATTCGTCGCATCGGTTCACGCTAGAGCTTTTTGGAAAGCTCTTTTCACACGCTAACACGTGTTTGATTTATTGTTGTTTGTTTTTAGTCGTTCGTGAGTTATAGCGTCGCAAACATGGAGCAAAATATAGAGAAAATACGGCATATTTTACAGTACTACTACGATAAAGGCAAAAATGCATCTCATGCTGCCAATAAAATTTGTGCAGTTTATGGACCCGATACAGTTTCCATTTCCACCGCACAACGATGGTTTCAACGTTTTCGTTCTGGTGCAGAGGTGATCGAAGATGCGAAACGATCCGGAAGGCCTGCCGTCGAAAATTGCGATAAAATCGCTGAATTGATCGAAAGAGACCGGCATAGTAGCAGCCGTAGTATCGGCCAAGAGCTGGGCATGAGTCATCAAACCGTTATAAACCATTTGAAGAAGCTTGGATTCAAAAAGAAGCTCGATGTATGGGTGCCACACGACTTGACGCAAAACGAGAGCGTAAGTTAAAGTCGGCTCTTACCGACTTCGATATACCCGTTACTCATGAAAAAACATGTTTAACAGTGTTCCTGCGTTCCCTAGTGTGACCATCCAAAAAGTATGCAACATTTTTTTAGGGTGGGAGGGGTGGTAGTGGGGAGGGGCTCGGTTCACTTTTTTGCTCATAACTTGAGAACCGTTCATCCGATCTTTATCATTTCTTCGGCAAATCGATTCATTTTGCTAATTACTAACTATTTCTAGAAGGTAGGAATTGTCTATCTTTAAAACTGTAGGAGATATAACTGCGTGCAGATAAAAGAAGCACTTGTCCCATACATGTCAAACCTCTATCTCTTACCATCTCTGAGATCTAGGTGTTCATACAGACAGACGGACGGACGGACAGACGGACAAGTCTATATCGTCTCGGCTGTTGATGCTGATCAAGAATATATATACTTTATATGGTCGGAAATGATTCCTTCTGCCTGTTACATACATTTGCACGACTTTAGTATACCCTTTTTACTCTACGAGTAACGGGTATAAAAACATTTTTGCCCGTATGGATGCATGCGAATCGCTTCTGAATCGCAACAAAATCGACCCGTTTTTGAAGCGGATGGTGACTGGCGATGAAAAGTGGGTCACTTACGACAACGTGAAGCGCAAACGGTCGTGGTCGAAAAGCGGTGAAGCTACCCAGACGGTGGCCAAGCCTGGATTGACGGCCAGGAAGGTTCTTCTGTGTGTTTGGTGGGATTGGCAGGGAATCATCCACTATGAGCTGCTCCCCTATGGCCAAACGCTCAAATCATACCTGTACTGCCAACAACTGGACCGCTTGAATGCAACACTCATGCAGAAGAGGCCATCTTTGATCAACAGAGGCCGAATTGTCTTCCATCAGGACAACGCCAGGCCACACACATCTTTGGTGACGCGCCAGAAGCTCCGGGAGCTCGGATGGGAGGTTCTTTTGCATCCACCGTATAGTCCGGATCTCGCACCAAGTGATTACCACCTATTTCTGTCCATGGCGAACGAGCTTGGTAGTCGGAAGTTGGCCACAAAAGAGTCCTGTGAAAATTGGCTCTCCGAGTTTTTTGCCAATAGGGAAGCGAGCTTCTATAAGAGGGGCATTATGAAGTTAGCATCTCGTTGGTAACTCGTCATCGAACAAAGGATTGATGAATTCAATAAAAATAAAAGGGTTTTGACACTTAGGGGGGGCCCAGTAATATTTGCATTTTGCTTAAAGCTAGCAGTTCAGTGGTAGTCAGGGATTCGATATTCATCTTTACATCTGAAAAAGTATTTCATTATGTTTTTCAATTTACATTTTTTGAAAATTACCCAAGGAAAAGGCAGGAAAAACCTTGGCAAGAAACAGGAGGAATTATGAATTTCATTTTTATTACTTAATACCACTTTTAGAACTGCATAATTTCACTGACATGTTGACTGATTGGAAACAATATTTTTGATGTTTTGTGCGCGCTTGTTCGCTGCTTTGAAATTTTCGAATCAGAATTTAAAGTGAAGTGGTGCATCTTCATTTTTATTATTTTTGCTATAACCAAATAACAAGTAATCAAAAGCACCTCGACTACGTTAGGTCGCGTCAGCCTCAGAGAGCAAGTACTGACATATATTAATGTAAGTCGGCACGGGTTTCTTTGGTCTTAGCTTCTTAAAATTTTATTTATAACTGTTTTGCCTTAAAAGTACAATTTTTAGAGGGTATGCTTAAAAAAAAAAGATTTTAATTTTTTGGGACACCCTAATGTACGTAGGTGTATACCGTACCCAGATCAAGTTTGTTTCAGATTTTCAAAATTTCTCCCCCTCCCCCCTTAAACCGCAAAAAATTGTCAGAGCCTCAATTTCAAAGTTACAATATCGTGGCTAAATATATAACATCTTAGTCCTTATATCTATCTATTCTAGAAAGCGCAACAAGATCCGAGCAAAAACACCAAAGTGCGTTTGATTATGTGTTTGTATGTGTGTCTCAATTGTACAGGGTATTTCGGAGTCGGGCCACTCGACTGCAAAATTACATTACATTGAAATATTACAGGTCGGAAAGTTAGATAAAGTTATTAGATAAAGTCGTAATAGACTTTTTGGAGTTCCATTTTTTAGGAAGATAAAGCTGCCATACTTAAGTCAAGGGACAAGGATGCCCAGCGCATTCATGTGGGCTAACGAAAATCTTAAATTTGTTATCGATGAAAGGGTTTCAGATGTCCAACCGCATTTTTGAGCTTACGAATAATTATGAGGAATTGCATTTCATTTAAACTAATATTGATCCTTTTTTAATGTTGCCAGTCTAGGCTTAAATTTCATTGTGCAGTTTTTGATGGAAAAAAAATTGAGATAAAATTTATAATTTTATTTTTGATATTGTTAAACTAACTAAAAACCAAAATGATTAAATAATTTTGACAACAAAAAAAATATATAGTTGGTTTTAAGTAACTTTCAGGGAGTGTAGTTGACGGTTCTTGCAATAGCAGGTTTAGCACAAGTCTAATTAGGATGCAGCATATAATTTTGGTTTTGGAACCAAAAACCACTGCCAAATGAAAATTTAAACCAGCTAATGCCGAAAGATGAGTTGTCGACTTGGTTTGTCCTATTGTGACAAATCTCCATAAATCAGTAAAGTCGTGACAAAGTATACGATGTTCTGCCATTTTAGGTCTTTGTTACTTCAAATCTGCAAGTATAATGCGATGCTAGATACTTCCAGCTAAAGAAAATTGCAATTCTGCACATCTTCTACTAAATTTGATTTGCCTTTCACCTGGAAAATTACTTGATGCGTCATTCTCAGGCGCTACTTCACTTAGCGAGCCATCTAATTGAATTGTTTGAACCAAAACTGTTGATGGAAACCTTCGGTAGTCTTTTGCTATTATTTGCTGCTGTCAGCAAAAGTAACTTAGCTCAGTGTTCAATTGCGGCGATTAAACTCGCATTCGCTGGCCATGCAAATGCCACTGCGCCGCTAATAGGCTTGGGCTTGTTCACCGTCGTCGTCGTCGTCATCTTCATTATCATCATCGGCGTCAGCAACCTCAACACTGCAAGGTCTTTGGCTGACGTTCTCTTGCCATTACATTAAACAAAGGCAAAGAGTAGTTACTGTGTTACATAAACGCTAATGAATAGACCTATGAATATAACTCACAGTTAACCAAACCTAAATGGCAAAATTAAGTGCAATTCATAGGACAACTGTGTGTGGCTCAAGTGCACTTTGCAGTGTCTGTAGAGCTAAAGTAAGCCATCCAAGCATACAATTATAAGCGCCCTTAGGCGGTTATTCAACTAACTAAAAACCAATTTGTAAGCGCCGTCAAGTAGCTCTGCCCATGGCACACTGGTCCAAAAGGGGGAAAGAAATTGCTGAAATAAAGTTGGAAAGTTTTTCTGTTGTCATATATTCGTCATGGAATTGTCATGGAATCCTCTGATGTTTTGAAATCCAGCCAAAGGTTCGGTCGGTGGAAAGCTTATTGATCTCAAACTTCAAAACCACAAACCGAACCGGATCTTAGGGGTAAGCGGCAGCCTTCGAACCCCAATAGAGATGCCAAGATACTTCCGCAATTCGAAAAATTTTTATCATTTGAAGGTGTGGCTCAGTTGTGTATATTGTCATGGGTATTTGGCAAGAGTAGCCACAAAATAACAGCCAGGGATCCTAAAGAAAACGAATTCTAAACTTGGGCCCTATTAGTTACCATTTATTCGTCTCAAAGTTGCGGTGCTTGCATTTAATAGCATTTTGCCTCATCAACAAAAAAGTACCAATAACTACTTCATAGTTCAGTATGCGAACTATGACTTAAATTTTTAAAGCCATCTTGAATTTTGGTAACTTTCTAAAATAAAAATTCTTAAGTCATTTGATTTATGACTAACCATGGCTGGTTAGATGCTTGTACACATCTCAAACTAGCAGCCAGAATAATTGGTAGTCGGCAAAGAACAACAAAAAAACAAAAACAAAATTCTAAGAAAAATACACCAAAAGAAGCGCAACCAGTTTTGGTCCGAGGGAATACACGAAAGAGAAAAAACCTTGATAGGCAATTGCGGAATTAGCTTGTTTTGGTGTTGCTCTTAATTGGTTTAATTTCCGCAGAAAACAAAAGATAGAATCGATCAATGGAAAAGCTAGCTGAAAGTTTTACACAATTTTACGAATTGGTTATGCTTTCAATGTTAATGGTTTTGGCCGAAAAGGGCCAACAACAATTTAATAGAAGGCAACCCCCTCTACTCTCGTCTCCACCTCGTCGGACATACACAATTTAATAAAGTCATGAACCTTGAGCCAAGTACATAGAAAACTTAAACATAAACTTGGCTTGGCTTGGCTGGGTCATAGTTTTTGTTATTTTCGGGGCTACTTTGTCGGGCGTAGAGTTTGCCAAAAACAAAGTATGTACAAGAAAACAAATTTGCCTACCCAACCCCCTTGACAACTGTCAAGAGACGGGGGCAAAGACAAACAGAAGCAGACAGACAATGGGAAATAATGTCAAGTTTAAAGATTTGTATTGTATCAGTGCCAAAGTGTCGTTAGTTTTTTAATACTAACTGTGTAGACTAGGGTTGAAAAGGAAAATGTCTTGTTCGATTCAATTTCATTTAATGCTAAGCCTTTAAGCCCTATCGATTAGACTAATTAACAAACGAGGACAGTGCAGTTGTTTTTGTTGGATTTATAGCTTAAATGAGTCACTTTCGTTGGCTTTCTCATTGGATAAGGAACATACATTTTTGGCTAAGGGCTTCCCTTGGAAACACATTCTTTCGATTTATTTTTTATTAGCTTAAACGTTCCTAAAAACATACTAAACGCAATACTACGCATATGGTCACACTGAAAATTTAATTATTTAAAATCAAAAATCAACTGCTGCTAAAAACAGTTAAGTCTAAATTTTTTATAAGTACAGACATTGCCCAAGAGACAGATGCTCAAGCAATAAATTGGTTAAATTTTGTTTAAAATAGAGATAATTGAAGATTTTACAGGATTTAAAACAAAAGCTATAGTTTCATACGAAAATAGTTTGATCAAATATGCCCGGAAAGTTCCACAATTTGGCCGATATAGTTAAATTTTCAGCAAAATTTGTCTAAATTATTTGCCTGTGTGAATTAAGCTTTAGACCTATTGCTTAATCTCTCATCATAGTAACAAGTCGTTCGAAAAGAAAATCCTTCTCCTGCTATGTGAAATGCATGCTTAATTTTTTAAAATTGGCGCGCAACGAATATAACAATTCACAGCAGAGCGCAGAGGCGCTGCCAACCTATTTTTAGTGCCTTTGCAGCCCTGCCGGTGTGACCGTAACGCAAATGCCCAAATTTATAATCAATCTACAAGAAACAATTAATTGCACAAAAACCACCTAGTGGCAAAATCTAGGTGGATTTCGATTTGAGCAAAAATAGGAACATGAGAAAACGGCCCTAAAACAATTTTTTTCCGACTTTAGTATATGAAAAAAAATGTTCATCGACCCTCGTTATATTAAAAATTTTAATTTTTTTTTTATCATAAAGGCCTGCATCCAGCACTGCGAAAAATTCCTTCCAGGAATTTGCTATTTATTTTTTGTGTGTGTGGAACATAACTAAAACAGTGTGACCATGCACCTAAAAGGTGGAAAGTGGGTTAACTGCATTACTTTATTATACGATCATCTCCAGAGTAGTATGACCTCTTGGTTATACGCCAATCAAATAAAGTCTTTCATCGTCCGGATACAAGATTGCCTAAATTCAATCGCATTTATATTAAGGATCAGTACCTCGGCTTTGGTCGATGGGCGAACCGCTGGAACATAGCCGTTTATTGTTTAGAGTCAATACGGTCGCTATGAGAAAGAGAAAATTGCTTGATTGCGACTCCTAGGATCAAAAGTCCCATATACAGATACCGCGGTATTTTGGCATGTCTCTGTAGCGCTGCTTGACCAGAAAAGTCCATGCGACTCGGGCAGTAGCTACGGCATTGGTGCTCCATTGGCTTCTCAAGCCTTGTAGCGGTAGATTAGGGCGATCCTGCTATGGAGGGCGACTTAACTGACCACATCTCTCCGACCTTTGTGTCTATGGAAAGCATCCCTCTGGCTGCCTCATCAATTTGCCATAAGTGTGCCCTTGGTACCATCCCTTATCAATCTTTGCACGCTGCTGGTTCCCCAGCCAGATGACAGCTCATAACATAATAATATAAAGCTGAGCGGGCAAACAAACGAAACGTTTAACGAACCGTTCGCGAAAGCTAAGAAACTATTCATATGTTTTGTAGCTGTTACTATAGTCAGGGAAAACGAAACCACTAACTTTACATTGCCGAAAAGCGCAAACTAAACGAATGGAATATGGTTTTCCCCACAGCTGCACTGCCTTGGAACGTTTCGGAACGAAACGTTTACTAAGAAATCGTTTGCGGAATGATCGGCTTTTAGTTCTACTTCAGCTGATGAATTGAAGAAATAAAATAAAAGCAAACGAAAACAACAAAGCTGAGAGAAACAAAGAAGTAAGCAACAGAAAAAAAACAACTAAGTGTATACAAATTGAGCAGCGAACGTTTCCGAACTATTCGCGCTCGTTGCGTATCGTTCCGATTCCCTTTGTCCGCAAATCAAGATGAGCGCATTTCGCTTTACGTTTAGTTTGCTCTCACGAACGCAAACTGAACAGAACTCATTTTTTTTACAGTTACATTTTCTCGGGTTTTGTTAGTATTTCGCTCTGTGCAAAGAAAGAAACGAAACGATTCAGAAACGTTTCGTTTCGTTAGTTTGCCCGCTCTGATATAAAGCCACTCCGCTCAAAATTTTCGCTCATCACATCCAAAATGATTGTTGGCTACATATTCCTAAGCTGTGTATCAGCTGTTCTTTCAATCCACACACGCTATCATGTACAACTATACCAGGTACAAGGCATACTAAACAAGGTAGGCTCACTCGCTCTCTCAGAACTCCATATATTTGTGTCAAAGAAAGCGAGAGAGTAATATATTTCAATACAAAGCCTACTAAGCTACTAAATAAAACACAAAAAATTCGTCCGCGGAGATGCTTTGCTTACAACAGTTGCTTACTGACTGAAATTTAACAAGTTGTCAAGAGAGAGAGAGAGTGAGTGAGCCTACCTTTTTTTGTATGCCTTGTACCTCCATTTTATTGGTATTCGCTTGGCACTTTTGAAAAGAAGCCTGCGATTATTTTTATCGCCTTCTGTTCAATAAAAGTCACTGCCTCAAATGCTTTTCGCAAATTTTACTATATTGTAGATAATTTACATCATAGTTTCCCAGCCAATGCCCCTGGGGCACGAACAGTCTCGCCAATTCACACCTAATGCCTGCCTAATGCTTCACACCTAAAGCTTGCTTCACTGTGTGTTAGAAAGACACTGTCATATTTTCGAGCTCTCTTCTTTGTGAACCCTGCTTTACATCAGTGCCGGCAAATGGAGTGGAGAATAGTGTGATTGAATTGGTGAACAAGAGAGCTCTCTCCAGACCACAGTCGTTTTACTTGCAATTCAGTGCACATAGATTAACACAATCAAGAGTTTGGTTTGCGTTTGCATAAAAACACGACTGACTTCGGCTTATGCTAGCTATGGGTGGCCGGCACTGCTTTACATCGACATACGAAAGGCACGAAACGAAAAGCAAACTGAAAATTCCTGCACTGTTTTTATACCCGTTACTCGTAGAGTAAAAAGGGTATACTAAAGTCGTGCAAATGTATGTAGCAGGCAGAAGGAATCATTTCCGACCATATAAAGTAAAAAACGAGAAGTCCAAGCTAACTTCGTCTCTGCCGAAGTTTTTATACCCTTGCAAATGTTTTAATATATCATAGTTTAAGAACGCCAGCATTAAAATAAAAAAACAATTTGTCCTAATAAAATCCATTTTCCGACCGATAGTTCTTATGGATGCTATAAGATATACATATATAGTTTAAGGGTCGGAAATAAATATTTCCATGTGTTGCAAACTTCTTGTCAAAATTATAATACCCTTTGCAAGGGTATAAAAAGGTTGCATACTTTTCGGATCATACCACTCTGGAACACAGGATTTTATTTATATTAGCTTACCACTTTGCGCTAATTATGAGTTCGAACTCTGAATCCGCTATTTTGACCTATTTCTCAGTAATAGCTTTTCAAAGGACCTCAGTTGAGTTCAACTATTACGACGTACAAGATAATGGTTTTAATGGGATTTATGTCCGGAGAACGCGCTGGCCACGGTAAAAGCTTGATTCTCTTAATGCAGAACCACTTTCGACTGGCCCTTGACACGTGTATGGCAGCATAATCTTGCTGAATGATGGTGTCCGGGTCGGGCTCTTGCTCCAAAAAGTCAATTAAGACTTCATCCAATTAGTTTAAATAACCCTTTGAATTCATCCGATGTGTAATCTTCAAAAAAATGAAGACAAAGCCTGCATTGACGGTATTGATATGAATCAATATTAGACTAAATCTTATCAAGAGGTAAGAACATTTTTTTTCCAAATAAATTGATATCTTTCCATGTTTTGTGCTTTTCTTTAGTTACGTTTTGGCTTTAGCTGTTGACAAGTGGGCAAAAGATAACAAATGAAAATATAGTAAAACAAAACCATGGACATTGAACAGTGCGAAATCGCATCGGTGGTTTGTGTCTGTGTGCGTGTATACTTGTGCTTGTCGATATGTAAGGTCGTAAGTTGTTGGCATCTATGTAGTTGCACTGAAATCCACTTGGCTTTAACTGTAGGGACAACCCTTTAGGCCTTGGCAAGCCAATTAGCTAAAACTGAGCAAAACACAAAAGCGCACGCGTCCTAATTAGCTTGTAAGTGCTATATCTGGTCTGGGACAAGAAAAGGACCTAAAAAACTAAACTTTTCCATTTTGTGGCCTTCGGGGGCAATTATAAGTTTTACGTGTGTGTGACGGAGGTGACAGAAATATACTTTTTTTTACTATTGCAGTTGCTGCGCCATTTCTACACAATTGCCAGGGCAAATGCAATTTAACTTTTAATGCGCTGCCAGAAACTACTTACAGATGTTGCTTGACTTTCCCACTCTAAGTGCTGGGCAATTTTAGTTTCAATTTTACCATGACCTTTTTTTCCTTTTTGTTTTTTCCTATTTTGCATTTTGGCTGCTCGATTGTTTTGCCGTCCCATTAGCCAAGTGAAAAAAGCAAACAAAAATTGGTGCTAAATTATGCCGGAACCGAATCGCACCATTTTCGAGTTCAATTTCCTTGGTCAGTGGCGGGTTTTAGGGGCAGCTTTTACTTCTTCGATTGTTCAGCAAAAATCAAAGTTAAGTGTATGTTTATCTTAGATCGTCGACAAGGTGAACGCACTTTAAGCACTGAGCCTTTCAGCTTAAACTTGAAATAAGTTCATTTTGTAGCTTAAACATACCAGTGATTCCTTTCATTTTCATCTGTCGGCACTTTCCATCCACAAATGATCAAAAGGAGGCTGGTAATTAAAACATAAATCCCCATCCAGCCATCATAATAATGTCAGCATTATTGTTACCCCTCGGGGAAGCTTATCGCTGGTCACAGATCTGACTGCTGGCGTTGCGAAAGTCTGCTAATGAAAATATTAACTCTTAATGAAATTAATATTTCAGCTGGCACGTGAAATTCGAAAGAAATGCCCACTTTGGCCTGGCCGGGCGAAAGTGTTGGCCGTTAATTTATCCACTACGCATTTGGCGGGCCGGCGCGTCAATCAACGTTGTCGCGCAGCTGTCAGTTGTATGCACAAACGTACATACTTACTTTCGAAAGCAATTTAGCATTTGTTAATGAAACTTTAATAATGCTCCAAATAAGCAAATGGCAATCAAATGCTATTATGTGCATAAAAAACTTTATTACCAACATATAGATGCAGCAGTGCTTCTCTGAACCTTTGCCAGCTGTGTAGCCTAGTCATGTTCAGTCAGCTGTTCACCGAGTGGGGGGAGTCACACTTTTGCATTTCAACTTATTCACAGACACTTACACATATACAGATAAGCATTTTCTATAGCCGCAGGCCTCGGGCCACACAATAAAAATGCTTTACAAGGCGCCCTTCAATGGAGGTTGCTCAGCTAACTGACAGCTCGACTGGCTCTTGGCTTGGTTGACGGCGGAGTTGCCTGTTTGTTGTTCAGTCGCCCGTTTATAATGTAACCACAGTTCATTTTTTAAGCATATAATTTTTTTTTCGAAGGTATGGTATTACCTACGATACGCTACGCTTACAATGAACGTTTCGCTGGTGATAATAATACACGAGATGTTATCTAAATAAAATGCAGATAAATTTGCATTAATACTGAGAAAATGTGATTGTGGGTGACGCCCATGGGACTAACGCCAGAACGTAAGGAACGTGAAGTAATGACACAATTGACATAAAAATATCAACCTTATAAAATGCCCCAATAATAGTAGTTCGTTCAACACCATTGATACTATCAGTGGAACTATTTTGTTACTTAATAACACGGCTGCAAGACGGAGTCGGATACTACGGAATATTTGGTAGGTCCCAACCGAACTTGCCTGCTGTCCGGGAAGTGTGGGTTCAATCCCTCCTCCGAAAATCTAATAAAAAGTTTTTTTTCTTTCTTTAGAAAAAACTTTACAAATCCGGTCACTAATTCCAACTATTGCATCTCAACATCTTAAAATGTTAGCCGATTGATTTTTAAACTAAGCAATAGATGGCGCCACTACTTTGACCATGTGGCGGTCCCACTTCATCCTGCTGCAATTCCAGTCCCAGCTCATCCAGCTCCAGTCGCGGATCCGGTTCATCTGGCTGTTTCCCACATCACTAACAGCTATGGACCCTGGATACTCCCGCCCTTTTATATTACACATCTCTAACTCACACGCACACTCACTTAACTCCTCGCCTTTCTGTGACACTCCTTCTTACCGTCAACACGTCTTTTCCAATAAACCGAACTCAAATATTATCTGTGAGTTTAAACTAAATAGTAAACGTGGCGTAGCCACAATCATTTGGCTGACCAGTTTGTTATACGACATATTAACCCGATAATTATCGTAGAGAAGCGTTTCTTTATTATGCATTAAAAAATTCAAGAGCGCTTTTTTTGAAGTACTTTTAGATTCTAAATTTCTTTTTTATATCTTCTTCTTCTTCTTTATTGGCCTTCACAACCTTTTGACGGTCTCGACCGCTGCAACTAATGCATGCCAGTCGTTTCTGCTCCGTGCGAGCTGGCACCAGTTGTTCACACCAGGCTTGAAAATGTCTTCCCTCACCTGGTCGTCCCATCTTAGTGGTGGGCGTCCCACCTTTCCTTGTCCCAAATCTTTCGCCTTTCGCTTGTAGACCATTTTTGCGGGAGCTTGTTCATCCATACGGATAACATGTCCCAGCCTCTGTTGCTTTATGCGCTTGACTGTTTAGTCAATGTCTCCATAGAGCTCATACAGTTCATCATTCTTTCGAATGCGAAAATCCTGGTCAACTTTCATAGGTCCATAAATCTTCCAAAGAGTCTTTCGCTCGAAAACGCCAATCGCCGCCTCATCCGCTGCTGTCATTGTCCATGCTTCTGCGCCATATTGCAGGAATGGGACAATAAGCTACTTCTATAGGGCTATTTTCGTTCATTCCCTACTTAGCCCGTAGTAGCATCGGTTTGCGAGCGTAATTCTTTATCGGATTTCCAGGCTGATGTTGTTGTAACTGGTAATCATCGTTCCGAGTTAAACAAAATCCTTTACAAATTCAAAGTTGTACTCTCACATTGTAACAAATTGTCCCAGACGCGTAGACTTTTGTTTCACAGATACTAGGTACTTCTTCTTGCCCTCGTTTACAGCAAAGCCCATCAGTCTACACTGCCTCTCAATCTCTGAAAACGCTATGCTTACCGCTCGTTCGGTTTTTTTTTTTTTTTTTTTTGTCGATAACGGCTCCATCCTCCTACTCCATAATCAGATTAAAGAAGTCACACGATAACGTATTACCCTGCCAAAAACCTTATTTGTTCGTTCCTATTTTGACAAAGCATTGAGTGTTTCTCAACGTCATCATGCAAAGTCGAACGTACTTTGCTGGTATTCCAAAGGTAGACAGGGCTTCAAAAAATCTTGACCTTATCGATATGTCGAAGTCAGCTTTGTAATCGACAAAAAGAAGGTGAGTTTCGATGTTTCTCTCATAGGTCTTTTCCAGGATTTGTCGTAATGTGAATATCTGGTCTGTGGTGGATTTTCCAGGTCTAAAGCCGCACTGGTAAGGTCCAATCAGTGTGCTTAAAAGCGCAATAATACGCCACAAAAACTTATATGCAATGGGAAGGATCCCGCGGTA
Organism: Lordiphosa stackelbergi; assembly: GCA_018904235.1. NCBI lineage: Eukaryota > Metazoa > Arthropoda > Insecta > Diptera > Drosophilidae > Lordiphosa > Lordiphosa stackelbergi. The sequence continues at coordinate 136,963 of JAEIFU010000202.1, read as the reverse complement.
GTTGACGCAAACTCCAGGGTCTCCTTTTTTAAAGATTGGGCAAAGAACACTTAGGTTCTAATCGTCGGGCATACTTTTTTTTGGCGCATGCACCTATTCTTCGCCTCCAGCCTTTAACAATTCAGCGGACAGCTCATCAGCACCAGCTGAATTGTTGTTCTTTTATATAAATTTTAAAATTTAATTATAAGTGTTTTTTTTTTTTTCAAGACGAACCCCATTAATATTTTTATGTTCTGGGCAGGTTTGGTTTCGGTCAGTAAAAAAAAATTTTGCGCTGATTCAGGTTCGTTTCGGACTGCCCAAAAATCCCGGAGACCCAGACTCCGAACCGGTTTGCAGCAACACAACTAGATTGATTGATTTTTAGGGGTGGTTTTCTCTTCAGCTGGGGTCTGACGACAATTTGTTGTTTTTTGTCGTTCGGTCTGCTGAACCGTTTGCATCATTTCTCAAAAGTTCAGTTACTTCTGTTAAGTTACTACATACTTTTGTCCTCAATAACGATTAAAATTTACGATGATTGCAAGGGATATTATATTCACGTAAGAAGTAGACCAGGGGTGCCCACGCCGCGGATTTATTGTTGTTTTCCGCGTAGGAATAGCAGCGCGTATTGACTTCACGCCAACAACTTCATATCTGTTCTCTCATAATCTTTCTCTCCGAGCGAAGGTTTTGTTGTTGGTTGCGTATGATCTCGTTGTTGTTTTCAGCGCGTATAGCTGTCACGCTAAGCTTCGTAGAGCAACAACAACATCATATGTGCTTTCTCTTCTCTTTCTTTCCGAGCAAAGGTTTTGTTGTTAGCGAATGACTTTGTGTGCATCAGACAGCCACGAGGACGCACACTCAAATATACACAGGATTTTTCTTTCTATTTCTTGTTCTTGTTGCTCCTCAAATATTTTCTTCATTGATGTCCACTTGGCCATTCAATTATTCAATTACGCTGCTTGAAAACCCTTCCTAAAACTAAAAATTTAAATTCTTAACTTTCTCTTATTATTTCTTTGGCGGTTTTGGTGTTGCATTTGTACTCCAGCTGCTGTTTCATTTCTTCTTAGTTTCCTGCGGGCCAACCACTTTGTTGTGGTTGCAAGTGTCCATACATATATCCATCTCTGGTGACTTTTTTGGTCTTCCCTTTGCTGGACACAAATGAAAGTGTTGCGGTTAGGCAAATTCCACTGCGCGCCCTTCAGATGGCTGTCTGCCTGCCGCCCCAGCCAAATGAACCACAAACAATTTATACAAAATGAGAATAAAAATTTTCCATTGCATTGTCTTTTGTGCCCATGTCCAAGGTGCAATTGTCGGCCCTTCCGTTTAAACAAAAAAAAAAAAAAAAAATTGTAAAAAATAAAAACTCCCCAACTTTCATGGTGGCTGCCAGGCAAAACCAAAACCAAAACCGTTCGATGCCGCACCGATAATAAATTTTCCTCATTGTTTTTGTTGCTGTTGTGGGTTTATGCACACAACATCATCATAATAAATTTCGCCTGATGTACGACGATAGTTGTTGTACTTTAATAAGCAAAGTGCTTGGGCTGGCCGCTTGGCTGGTTAAGCTGCCTTGGCCACCGTTTGTCCACTTGGCCGTGCAACCTGCCGAGTTTATTGAACCTCATCAACAACAACAGCAGAAGCAGCAGGCGCAGTAAGTGCCTTCAAGTGTTAGTCGCTATTTATACATATATTTAAAAGTTTAAATTTATTAACATTACGCGCGTCTCAGTTGCATTGTGTGTTGCTGCAAGCAAGCATTCATTCGCATGCGTCAATTGTGACTAACCGCCCCGCATATTTCCGCCTTCGTTTTAACTTGGCAGATATATGGTACGTATGTACGTGTGTTTGTCACTCTGCTTCTTGCCCGGCGCAATATCATTAATAAAATATAGCTTAAGGTGTTAATTAGTGGCTCTGTTGTATGGTTAATAACTGGGCTATACCCACACCAAACTAATACAATGGTGGAAGCTGGTGAAGAGAAATCCAACCGTATTTTGGCAATGTGTGGGTCATAACTGTAATGGCATCTCATTAGCATTGCATTAACGACACAATCATAATTTTTTAATGATGAAAAACGTGGCATGTGCATGTCACGCAAGTTCCCTTAAAATTAAACACAAATAAAACTAAAAATAAAAACTCTAATGGTTGACATTATAAGAACGTTGAAATGGCATTTTCACTTTCATTAGTAAAAGTTCACTGCACTTTGGTGTAGCTGCTTATTAGCAGGCAAGTTGAATTTCTTTTCCATAATTTGAAGTTTATTGTTTTGCTGTTTTTTTTCTTCTTCTCTTCTTTTTTTTTTAGTTTGGTATGCAAATTACAAGCCCACACAATAACACTGCAGCTGGAAAAATTGGTTGAAAAATTTTCACTTGCTGCACAGAGATGCAACAACTAAAATAATAACTTCATTTTTCATGCCCTTGTGCCTTTGGGTAGTGTCTGCCGACATTTGAACAGACTTTACCTTTAACATTCAATTATTTGGGTTTCTTAAATTGAGTTAAATTATGCATCAATTTAATTGAAAAGAAATTTTATTATTTATAGTAAAAGTAAAAGTATGATTCAATAACTGTTTTCAATTTGAATTTTTATACTCTGTACCAAAGGTACTTACTTTAGATTTATCCAAATGTATGTATGGAACAAGCACAAGGAAGCATTTTTCATAAAGCGAAGTCAGTCTGTCCGTATAAACAAACAGTTGTCAGAGTTGGTAAGAGCTACAGGTTTTACATTTTAAACATCCTGAGTAATCAGCAATAGTTATTGAACCACCAAAGGATTGGTAAGGATTGGATGAACGATAGTCAAGTTAGCGCTTGCGCAGCGCTGCTACTGAAGCAGCAAATTTCATTTTGAGTACTCACTTTCACAGGTTTAGAGTTATTGAAAATCACTTCATTAACGCTAGTTACAAGATTCCGAGTATCAATCGACCAGATTTTTTTAAGATATGTTAGTTTTTTGGAATTTTTTTAGCTGGCTCGAGGTCAATGTTTTTTACGTGCTTATTAAAAACAAACAAACAGGAGTTTTTGATTTTCCAATATATTTCAAACCCCTTCGGGATTCGTCTTCAGGGCTGTAAACAGTATAACACAAAAAACCACAATTTATATACATAATTCTAGACAAAATCTTGTAAGTGTACGCACAAAAAAGACACAGCGTCCGCTTAGTCAGCTGTGAAGTTGATAACTAATTTGATTTTTTGTTGTGGTGTGTCTTGTTTGGAGTTCATCCTTCTATGTATTGGTGTGGATTTGATGTGGAGCATTTCCAAGGTAAACCGTTTATTGTAGTGTTGTTCTTGTTGTAAGATGCTTACAGCTGTTAGGTCAGGAGAGTGTCCGCTCTTAGTACAATGGGCTGCAAGTACTGTTTTTTGGATTGTTGTCAGACTTGTGACCGGATATTCTAGTTATACCCTTGCAAAGGGTATTATAATTTTGCCCAGAAGTTTGCAACGCATAGAAATATACATTTCCGACCCCAAAACTATAAAATCTTGACGAGGGGGTGACGAGCTGAATCGATTGAGCTTTGTCCGTCCGTCTGTCTGTTTTTACGCAAACTAGTCTCTCAGTTTTAAAGCTATCAAGCTAAAACTTTGCACAGAGTCTTCTTTTTACTGCACACTGCTAATATGTCGGAACCGACCGGGTCAGATGACTATATCTTATAGCTGCCATAGGAACTATCGGTCGAAAAGTGGGTCTTTGTGAGAAAAACTTTTTTGTTTTTAATGTTAACGTCTCCCACTTCAGTGATTATTAATATTAAACGCTTTCACATAGATTTGGAAGTTTTTGTCAAAATCGGTTGACTATATCCTATAGCTGCCATAGGAATTATCGGTGGAAAAGTGGGTTTTATTGACAAAAACTTTTTTGTTTTTAATCTTAACGTGTCTCACTTCAGCGATTATTAATATTATGCGCTTTTACACAGATTTGAAAGTTTTTGTCAAAATCGGTTGACTATATCTTATAGCTGTCATAGGAACTAGCGGTCGATTTATGGGTTTTAATGAGAAAACTTTTCTTTATGTTTACATGACTATAAATAGCGGTCATAGGAACTATCGGTCGAAAAGTGGGTTTTATTTAGAAAAATTGTTTGTTTTAATGCTGGCGTTCTTAAACTCTGATGTATTAAAACATTTGCAAGGGTATAAAAACTTCGGAAAGACGAAGTTAGCTTGGCCTTCTCGTTATACCCGTTACTCGTAAAGTAAAAAGGGTATACTAAAGTCGTGCAAATGTATGTAACAGGCGAAAAAACCCCCCCACAAAAAAAAAAAAAAAAATTCTTGATCAGCATAACAGCCGAGTCGATTTAGCCTTGTCCGTCGTCGCGTCGTCGTCGTCTATGAACCCTTCCCCAAATTGAAAAACGTTAATCTCCTACGTTTAAAAATTTTACCTTCATAAAAATTTTTCATGAGTAACGGGTATATCGAAGTCGGTTAGAGCCGACTTTAACTTTCGCTCTCGTTTTTAGCTTTGTTTTAGTCGTTCCAATGCATACTTTCTCGCATACATTTGTCCCGTCACCAGCGCAAGGTATTTTGTAAATTATATTATTTTTGTCAAGTTTTCCTATTTTGTTGTGTATATTGGTGTGTGCGCTATTATGATGTTGGCTTTGTTGTAGCAGTCGGATTTGGAATTATGTATTCTAATGATTTGTTCACTTTAGGGGAAGTTTCTTTCTGATAAGTATTATTAAAATTATATGCTTTTATTAGAGAGTATGTTGTGTGGTTAGAAAAGTCATTATTTTTGAGGATTTTGAATATTTTCTTTTTGCTGTCGTGGTGAAAAATTGGGTCGCTGGTGCCAAAGACTTGTCTTACAAAATTCTTTGCCGTGTTCAGTATCATATGTTTGGGATGACTGGAATAATAATTAATCATCCTCCCGGATGCCATCGGTTTCTGGTACCAATCCAGTTTAAGGGTGTTATCTACTCTGTGAACGATGCAGTCAAGAAATGGTAACTGGCTATCCTGTTCCAACTCATGGGTAAACTTAATGTCCTTATGATATGAGTTTAATATTGTCAGGGTGTTTTCTATTTGTTTTCTCTGCAAACGTTTATACCAAAATCTCTAGTGATTTCTGTGTCACCCCTGTATAAGTTTTAACTAAAAGATAGGAAACCATTTCATTCACAAAAGTATCATGCTAAGTTTAATTAGATAAATATACATTGGTCAACGTATATACTATTTATCATTATGTACCTTCATGATACAAATGTTTATTCTCATAAATGACATTTTAATCGAGACTGTAATTAGCTCTAAATAGCATAAGAGCATTTAGAGCTTGATAGTCCAAGCCAAGGTGAATTTTCTATAAAGGTGACGTACTCAGCACAGCTGCTCTGTTTCAAGGGTGCCTTATTAACTGCTATGACTCTCAGAGCAGCTGTCATCAGTTTTAGAGGTCCAACAGAGCGAGTTGAAAAAATTATGGCCCCTCCACCACAACGGAGTACGTCACCTTTTTAATAAATTCCCCTTGGTCCAAGCGACCCCTGCGAGGATTCATTATAAGTTCTGCTCCTGAAAACAAACGCTCAATACTTACTTGTTCGGGTGGTACTGCTAGCACAACTTTTGATAATTTAAAAAGATCTTGAATATATTGTTTAATTTTTTCCCACCCTTCAAATATGTCTACTTCGCTAAGCAATTTCTTTATGTTTTCGAAATAAATTTTTAATAAAAATGTCAGATTATTGTTCATTAGAACTGTTGCAAATTTCCGAAAAACTTGGTTTTGGACTGTTTTTCCCTAATAATTCTAATTTTAGTTGTCCATTATTTGATGGTGCAGATTTTATAACAATTTAACGGCTAATTTTCTGCTCTGCAGATAAAAACACATTATATGTCGGATCAAGAAATATTGCTCATAGGTAAGCATCATTTTCGCACAGACTAGGTTCTCTAAATTCTAACTAGTGAGACAAAAATTAACATTGAATCCAGATAGAATATAAATCACCAAAGACTGACAGTTCACTCTGCATTCCTGTACAACAATTCCCCTATAACAATTTCGCTAATCTTGTCCCAAAGAAATAATTCAAAATTAGCTGCGAAGTCGTGCATTTTTGGATCAGCTAAACTAGCCAACATCCTGTGTCAAGTTGAGGAGGGTAAAGATTTTGGTTGACTGCACTCACTCTTTCTAATTGGCTCTCTTTTCTTTGTGCCCGTCAGTAAAATTGCGGCGCATTGAATATATAATATGTAAAATGTCAAATAAAGTTACGTCAGAGCCGGCCACCTATAGCAACCAAGGGCCGAAATCAATCGGGTTTTTATTGGTGAACACTAAGTTGCAAGTAAAACGGCTGTAGTCTGCAGAGAGCTCTCTTGCTCACTAACGCAAGCACGCTTTTCTGTCCTCTTCATTTTCCCGACACTGATCTAAATTTATCGAAATAATTAAAGGTAGGGGAAAAACTGAAAATAACCAGTATATTTGTTTCTATTTCGGTACTGATAACCGGTTATGTTACTAAAGGTTATAGGGTTACAATTATAAGAAAACATTTTTTTTCGGTTACGGTTACAAATTTTGTGTGTTTTTAGTGGTTAAGGGTTTCGGTTTCGGTTGGGGTTTTAATCTCTGTTTCGCACACTAAAATTTTTTAAATTAATTTTTAAAGTAGGGGAGAATGGGGGGTTCTGAGCCGCTGGGGGTTGTGAGCCACTCGAATATTGGCCACAAAAAAAAATATATTTAAACTTTTTGTTTATGTCACGTGTCTTCCTTCTTATTACCTAACTTTTGGCAAGCAACCTATCAGTCTACACCTTCTTTAAGTTCGTGAACCAGAACTCGACTTTTTTTTCAAAAAAGAAAGTTTTTTTTTTTCATTTTTGACTTGTGAATAATATACAAAATTTTTTTCGTAATGACAAATGTAAGTATGAGGGAAATATCTTTGGTCAATTGCCTTTTTGATAGAAATATGGTTTTTTTTGTAACAATTTCTTTTTGGTTATGTGACGTCAGATATGCGGGGGTTGTGAGCCACTTCGAAAAAAAGGCGGTTTTGACTTTCAATGAGAATATTGCAATGACGCGCAATAAAACAGAGGAAAAACTCTCCAAAGAAGTAAAAAAAACATTAAAAAAGGCAAACAAAAGAACAGCCACAAGCAAAAAGTGCTCGTATATAAAAGAAAACAAGCCTGATGACGTCAATCAATTTTCACTCTTCATTGATATTTCTTAATTCAGAATATGAGAAAAATTGTTCATTTTTTCATTTAATAAATAATGGCTTAAAAACACGAATTTTGAACTTTTAGATGGGCGGCTCACAACCCCCCACAAATTTTCGAAATTCAAAAAATCACTTTTTTTCAATATGAAATAAAAAAACCTAAAAATTTTATTTCTGAAAACTAGTGATAAGGATTGTTTTGTGCATCTTTTACCTAAAATACAAAATTTACAGAACGAAAAAATATTAATTTTTTGGCGAATTTATGTTCGAAAAACAAAACTATGATCACAACCCCCACTCTCCCCTACATAAATTCTCTATATTAAAATAGCTTAATGATTAAGTTTTTGTATGTATTTAGAATCTTGAATTTCGAGTATAGCCCCGTACTCAGAACGACAGAATAATCCTTTCTTCTTGGTTTGGAAAAAACCTCAGCTAATATTGTTCATGGCTAAAATTTAATTTTGGAATGAAAGTTATTCAAAACCTTTATTTATATAAATTATATACAAGCTGCAAGAATGTATAAACTTCGGTCGAGCCGAAGTTAGCTATCATCTATTTTTAATAGAATTTTATTAATATAACTAATTTTCTTTTAATTTTTCTTTTCTTTTGCAGGTAAGCTTTCCCTTCATAAAATTTCGGAAAATATATATATGCCCCACTTACGGCATGTTCTAGAATTTGATGGACGAAGCTGTTAAGTTTTCTTTAATTTTTTTTTAAATGTCTTATTAAAACAAGGTTTTTTCTTTATTTCTTAAAAACAAATGTTCCTTTTTTAAGGATGTAAAAACAACAGTTTGTAAAGCTTGTTTTTTCTTCTTCCTTCTTTGTTGTTTATTTTTTATTCTGCCTGACTTCTGCTTTGTGCCACATTGCACAGCTATTTTTTTATGGCTATCTCATGCTGTTGCTTTTTTCTGATGTTATTGTTACTTGGCTGCATTGTTGCTCATTCGCCCCCTTGGCGCTGCATTTGAACTCATTTCATTTCCCATAAGGTAAAACGCAACTGCTACTGCAACATCAAGAGACGTGTTTAGAATTAGCACGCCATCATGTCTATTAATAAAGGAGGCAACATAAATAGCATTGACTTGGTGCTGCAGAATGTCAGGTCCGAGCTAATCAGCAACCAGGGATCGCATTTTGCTGGTAATCATTATTAATAGACGTGCAATTACACCATCAGGCGAAGGCAGCAGCTAACTAACTAACTCGACTCACCTGTCGATAGAAAAAATAGCAAAGACAAACAAAAGTAAATAAAATATGCGGCTGCAAAAAAAAAAAAAAAACAACAACAAAAAAAGGCAATAAATAAAAGCAAGCGGCAGCGTTGAGCTCAATTAATTCGCCAGCTTTGTTTGCATGGCAGAAATTAATGTTGAAATTAAAAAAATATTTGCCACTGCAAATCACGACACAGAAATCATGCAAACGAACTGCGAAAACAAATTGCGAAAATGCATTTCAAATTGAATATCTTTCCGAATGAGCACTGAAGCGGCATGTTAAAAGGTCATTGTCTGCCAATCGTACAGCAACCACAAACACAAAACAAAAATCTTGAGCGTATTATCTGATTATTAAATACAAAAGCAGCTGGGCTCTGCTCTGGTCTTTTGTGGTTTTTTATTTTACCTTGTCTACTGACTTTTTTACAAAAATTTATAATTATATTTTTTTTGAAAGGTGCCAAAGTTCTGGCTTCCCTTTCAGTCAGCCTTCACTCGAACGACCATTGTGGTAGGCTCTCAGATATGCAGTCGAGATTTTAATAACTGGTAATTATTAAAACTACAGCTGTTTTCGGTTAACTTTAGCTGCATTTAGCCACAATTTAACTTTATGTCTCTTTCGAGGCAGCTTACCCCCTGCATCCAAGACCTTGGGAAATCTCTGACAAAACAATGGCACATTAAAGTTGGCTTATAACAGTTGTCTGCTCAGTACAAGCTGAACGCAAGTACCGGGCGGTGGCCTATTCCATTGCCAAACGACATTTTCACTTTGAGTGTTGAGCTTCATTAACACAATGTAGCTGCAAAGGAATTTCACTTTCACACATGTCAGCTTTATTGTGTGGATTGATTTCAAGGTTTTGTTTTGTGATTCTACTGAATAAACTAATATAAGGATTATCTCATGCTTGGAAGTCTTCTACAGATTTGGTAGGTCTTTTTCTAAGCTTCTTCTGTGAAAGTAAAATGGAATTATAAGTATATGTGTCATACATATCAAACCTCTATCTCTTACCATCTCTGAGCTTTGAAAAAAGTTTGGAGCTGATCGAATGTATGATAAAAAGTTTCACTCAACAGTTTTCCGCCCATTTTCCGACTTTGGGGTTAGATTTTTCAGCACTAATAACTCACTTTGTTTATGTTTTTGTAAGTGTATCTTTTAAAATGGGTTTGGAAAACATCACATGCAAAACCGTTTTGTGTACGTTGTAGTTGTTCTTATTTGACAAATAATGTTCTTTATATGCCTAACACACATCCATAAACGATATTTGGTTTGCTTTTTACCTTAAGGCCTTTCTGGACATAAGAAATAATGAGAAGTTTCATACAAAAATATAGATAAGAAGAAGCAGAAGTAACGATTTCGCCACATTTAACATTTTGGATGCTTGCAGCTGTTAAAAAGCTGATAAATGTAACGCTTAACAGCACATTAGTTAATTTTATGTATAAAGAATGTGGGGATCGTTATACATTGAACCAGAGTCCAGCAGGTTTCTATTTTCTGTGTGAAAAAGAGCATTCTGTAGCAGGGACGTCGATACACCGACAGTATACGAGCTTACACTGCTCTCTTTTGCAACAACGAACTAGTGCTAATTGAGAGCGCTCTCGCCTGTCTAAACCAGAGGCGCCCAAATGGAGAGGACAGAAGAGTGCGCTTGTGTTGGTGAACAAGAGTTACCAAAAATTAAAAAGAGAGCTCTCTCCAGACTAGAGCAGTTTATACTTGCAATGCAGTGTTCACCGACTCAAAACTTCGGCTTGCGTATGCATAAAAACACGACTGCATTCGGCTCATATGAGCTGTGGATGTCCGCCTCTGATCTAAACACACACACGCATTGCCAAAATGAGCATGTATGTTTTGCCGGCCACTGCTTTGAACAGTTGAACTAACATCTAGACCAGTGTCCGGCACCGTTCAATTTTCTGTGCATACAAGTAGCGACGTCTATCCTCTGTAGCAGCCCATGGTTTTTACAACTTTTTTGAAGTTTTTTGACTAAAAAAAAAATTGGAATTTCTAAAAATACGAGGGTCGATGAAATATTTATCTATATAAACGGGTCGACCAAAAAATTGTTTTTGTTTATTTTTGTACAACATTTATTATTATTATAAAGAAATTATCGCGTAATTACAAATTGCGCGTAACTTAGAACTAAGCTATAGCAACTATGGCCTTAAGCTTATACAACATATTTTTGAATCTGCTTGAAAGTTTTACAGGATATTTATAAGACCCTAATAGAACGTTAAAAAAAATTATTTCTTTTAGAAGATACACAGCAGGGGCGCCCATGCCCATTCCACAAGCCGCGCATTTGTTGTTGTTCGACGCAAAGGATTAGCGTGCGCGTAAACGACTTTCGAGAGCCATAACAATCATATGCGTACTCTCTCTTTCCTGTCTACCAACATCACATCCCAGCGGCGCAGATTTCAACGTGTTCTGTCGAAAATATGCATTACGCCTGTCGAAAAAGTAATGCAGTACACTCGCTGCTTTTTGCTAGAGAGATAATAATCGAATACAAACAGACTGCGAACATTCTGAATTACAATTTTAAAAATAATGTACGCATTCGTAATTTGAATCCGATGACAGATTGCCTGTCGCATACATCCTTTATTACTTTATGCTTAATAGCAAAGTAATGCAGATTGTATGGGAGTATTTTCTTTATACTGATGGCAAAGTAACGCAAGAGTTACCCATTATGTAATGGTAATTTGCTCCGCTGGAATATGTCTCTCCTTTCCCTCTCTCTCTTCGACTAAGTTGCTTAGAGTAATCGGCACTCGCCTCGCTCACAGTGGCCGGAGCACTTTTCGCTATTTACGGCGGCACACACACAGACACAGAAATTTATTGTATATGTTCTTGCTTAAAACATGTTTCATTTCAAGCGACCGTAAGCTTAGTTTGGGCACTCTTAATATTCCAAAGTCGGGACCAGACACTCTTCTCGCAAATCTTTTGCATCGCTCAATCTCCACCATTACAGTTTCTCTTTACAATTAACACCTTGTTGACGGGAAGAATTTCACTTTCTCGCCTGTCAACAAATTCACTGGCAAATGATGTATGAAAAATGGCATTAAATCAAACAGATTTGACATTAAACCTATGGCCAGCTTTAATCGCTGTCATTTATTTTGGTGTCTGAACTGCTCAATTTCATTTCGTGTTTATTGCAAATATCCTTCAGGTTTCAAGTTGCTTGCACACATACGTCTTCGTTGTTGACGTCAAAATTGTTTGATCGATACTGAGAGCATGGAAAATTTTTCCTGTGACTTTGAATGACATTTTCCGTTGCGCAAAAAGTGAAAAGTTGCTATTAATATTTACACGATGAAAAAGCTGCTGCTGCCGCCTAACCGTTTGATATCGTTAGTTATGTGCACTAAATACGTTAAATTGTGTTTTTGTCTATTTGTATGCAAATCACTTTAATAAGAGGTTTTAACCTTCACATTTTTTGTAGACATTTTGTTTTTGTTTTTTTTTTTTATAATAAATAATTAGTTTGATTTTGTATAATTAACAGAGCCTTAATTGCCGGAAGGAATGGGGTAGTCAGGTGTCTTGAGTTTGGGTTTTGGTATGTGTAAAGTCATTTATCAAAACTCAAATGAAATATAAACACATACAAAAGCCTTTCCCATAATTAAATTAAACTGTTGCCATTAATAATTGTCAGCCAGTTGAAGCTTCCTCGGCCCATATATGTACGAGACCAAATGTCAGAGCCATAAATTTCTCAAACGGCAAATAGCAAAACATAATAATCCATGTGACAATCAGACATAGAAAAATTAACCATCAGGCCATTTATGAAACACAAAATGCTCGAGAAGCCGCACACATTTCAATTGAATTCGCATTCAATGGAAATTGGAACAAAACGAGGCTAAAGCCAAATGTGGGCAGGCCGCAACCCTAGACTAGACCCAAAGGCAGCGGCAATAGCAAACGCACACGCGAGTCGCGTCAATCCAACGAAATAATGTAAATTTATTTATTCAAATACACATGAAAATTCGAAACTGCAAATTGAAAATATGGCAGACAGATAAATTGATTACATACCCGCATATTTACATATGTCTGCACATATGTATGTACCGGTATATTGGCTGTGTCTGGCCTGGGCATGCGCGACTTGTCATTTTTGCCAAATTTGGTAGCTTGTGTTTCGGTTTTGCACTAACGGCGCTTAAACATTTAGTGTAATCAAATAATTGCGCTAATAAATTTGCATAAAATCATTTAAAGTGCCTTGATTTGTACTTAACACTTGGCCCCCGTCGATCATTGATGTTGGCGTCGCGTGGACGCTGTCATTTTTTTTATCTTATGCAGATGCAGATGATAGGCTAAGACCCACTCAGTCAATTACAGAAGCCTACACAAAGTGTGAGTATGTGAAAAGTGCCCGTAAAATCAAATTCTTTGCGTAAACTTTGCTCAGTATTTCCCAAATATCGAAGTTTGTCGTCTGGAGTTCCGTCCTTGGGGAAGGAATTTGGATGGTCCAAACCAACTAACATTGACTAGGAAAAACTTTTAGTTGGACGATTAACAAAAAATTATCCTTTGTAAAACTTTTTAAGGTCCTGGAATTGCAGTAAAAAAGACAAGGCCAAAATTGAAAAGCTACAAATTTCACTGTGGTCACATAGTGAAAAGACAGTGGTTCTTCGCGTGTATTGTCAAAAATCCAGATAAATTTTCTACAAGAAAAATAAGTTTTAAAATTTTTATGAATATGGCTTTCACCTTGTTCGACTTTAGTTCACTTATGAGACACGCACACACCGATCATGGATGCTCACGAGTGTCAGAAAAAAATAACAGAATTCAAAAAGCATACGATCGAGCATAGATTTGTGGGGCAAAAAAAAAAACAACTTTGAAATTCAATTAAAAAAATCATGGTGGACCGCCAATTTGTTTCTGCTCGAAAATTCTATATAATTCTTAATCCATCGAGGAAAAATCATTATACAATTTTGGAGTTCTTAAAAAGAGCGAAAGTGCTGATTCTCAACAGCATGCTGCAACAGCGAAAACAAATTGTAGGCGGAAGGGCTGTACGGCGGGTTGGGTAGGACTTCACTTTTTAGCGTTTCACGGAAAGTGTTGACCGGCTGCGCAACATGTGGCCGAGCGATGTCGTCTTGCAAAATTACCTTGTCGTGCATCAATTGAGTTCGGTAGAGTTGCCCAATGAAGGTTTCGCCCGGTTGTACCATCTCATAGTACACCATTCTCAATTGGTCCTACCAAATACAGAGCATGATCTTGTTTGACCGGACGGTCATATAATTTCTTGCGCTTGATGGCCTTTAGCTGAATTTTTCTTCAAATGAAGACAGAATAATTGTACACAAAAACTATGTTGTTTTTACTTCAGGGGAACAATACATTCTGAAAAAAAAAGACATGATGAGACTGCAAAATGAAGTTGGTTGCAAGATTGTCCTATTCGATTTAATACAAGAAAACTTTTTTGTACAAATAACACAAAACTTAATTTAAATAGAAACACTTTGAATTTGCTTTGATGCTCAAAAGTTGTTTGAAAGTTGTGTGAAAAAAAGATCACACTAAAAGTTAGATATCTCAAATTTTATAATGAGTTTAGCTCAGTGATGCCCAAACTGCCAAAAGCCGGTAATAATATTCTTGATCAGGGTGACGAGCTGAGTCGATTGAGCTTTGTCCGTCCGTCTGTCTGTCCGTCCGTCTGTCAGTTTCTACGAAAACTAGTATCTCAGTTTTAAAGCTATCGAGCTGAAACTTTGCACAGAGTCTTCTTTTTACTGCACACTGCTAATATGTCGGAACCGACCGGATCGGATGACTATATCTTATACCTGCCATAGGAACTATCGGTCAAAAAGTGGGTCTTTGTGAGAAAAACTTTTTTGTTTTTAATGTTAACGTCTCCCACTTCAGCGATTATTAATATTATACGCTTTCACATAGATTTGGAAGTTTTGGTCAAAATCGGATGACTATATCTTATAGCTGCCATAGAACCTATCGGTCGAAAAGTGGGTTTTAATGAGAAAAACTGTTTTGTTTTTAATGTTAACGTGTCTCACTTCAGCGATTATTAATATTCGCTTTTGACAGATTTGGAAGTTTTGGACAAAATCGGATGACTATATCTTATAGCTGTCATAGGAACTATCGGTCGAAAAGTGGGTTTTATTTAGAAAAATTTTTTTGTTTTAATGCTGGCGTTCTTAAACTCTGATGTATTAAAACATTTTCAAGGGTATAAAAACTTCGGTAAAGACGAAGTTAGCTTGGCCTTCTCGTTTTGTATGAAGCAGCTGTCATCGTCTTCATCCCATCTCACATCTGAACGATATGTTCTGTTCTCTGCAGCACTGTGTATTCGGTGACATTAAAGTTTAAAGTCAACTTGCTAGGGAAAACTGTGTTCTTGACCACGACCCCGTCTCCCACTTCAATAGCATTCTCTTTTGCACTTCGATTTTTATCGACCACAGTCTTCCCTTTTTGTTTTCGAATTAGGTCGTTGTCCTTTTCTGCCGAATCCATATATTCCCCCAGAACGTCTTGAATACTAGGAATCTTGTCTCTGATCACTCTCTTTGTTTAATTGTTTTAATTGTATTCCTTCTCCAACAATTTCTTCTTCTGCATGGATGATGCCCAGGAATCGATAATTTTGTCTTTAATTGCGTTATCTTCGACTTCCGCTGTCGTTGAGCCGAAGTTGCACTTTCCATAGAGGAAAAATAATTCCAGAAAGCTACCTTATAGTAAACATTTACCCAAAAGCCTATCCCATGGTATAGGAACTCATAATTCTGCCGGCGTCGCAGCCGACACACGCATAGAGAGAGAGTACCTGTGTTTCATAAAAAGCACGCAAGGCGGCTTACTCTCTCCCGACGAGTGCTTTCGTCTTTTTCTTCTATTACGAGGCATTTGTCCGTTTGCTTGTTGGCCATGTTTGACGCATGTATCGCTGCTACGCACACAAGCGCGAAGCTTGATTATGTTAGTTGGGGACCACTGGTTTTGTGTCATGAAAACAGGTAAATATTTAGACAAATAGAAGGTGTAAATTGAAAAGTAAAAAAAAAAAATGTCAAAATTCATAGATAAGTTTAGATTGTCATTAAAACGGTTGAATAGACGGATAAACAGGCAGGTAAAACGACTAGTAAACATGAGGTGTAGATCAAATTGTTCAAAAAATCACGAAATTTTTCAAATTATATAATGATTTTTTGTTATGATGATTCCTAATGTGAATGGAAATTTATAAACAGTAAACCTATACTTGGCAAATTTCTGGTCAAATCTAAAATAACTATTTTTTCATGCCTTTTCGTCTTTCTGCCATTACCTCATCTGTCAAATTGGAATCTATTTTAAACCCTCATGTGTCTTCTTTTCTTCTAATGCCGCCAACTGAAATGAGTGTCGTAACATCATTTCCAGCGAAGCTTGTCTTAATGATCTGGCTGGATAACTCTATCAATTTTTCACAGCGTACACAGCTTGTCAAGCTGCGACTGGCATTTTAACTTGGCCATAAAACCCACTCAATATCGCCCATCTTTGGCAACAACGGCGTCTCACGCATCTTTTCGTGCCAATTACTCACTGTTATAACTTGACTTCACTCGCAAAACACTTTTTGTAGGTAAATCCATTTAAAAGCCACAATAACCATTTTGATTATTTTCACATTATTTCTTTTTTTGTTATTATATTTTTGGCCCGAAATACTTTATACAAAAGTTGTCCACAATACGTCAGACAATGAAAATCAGTTTTACTGACTAAAGACGATAAAGGCGTTATGGTTCATAATTCATTGGAGCGCACACCATCATGATTGTGTCTATCTCTGCGGGCCAGGCCATGAAATTTTACACTATCGACATTCATCGGCGCTTTGATATGGCACCGACGGGCCAATTGGCAAGCGCAATTGCTACAGTGCAAAATGAAATGCCATTTTCAATGGAGCACGCTTAAAAACTTGCAGCAAAGGACACTGCTTCCGTCACCCCCACTCGATGGTCGGCGGTGCTTGGCCCACGGCTGAGTCGTAAAATTTTCTAAGCTCATTATTTGTCCATATTTTTACGATTGGCCGGCAGGGCTTTTGTTGCAGCCGCAGAAAAAAATAAAATAACATTTTTAACGCTTTTTTGTGTTACTTTCTGATGACAAAGTGAAAGTTTTCTGTTTTGTGTCTTTGTGGCTGCAAAACGTAACAACTAAACAAAGCTATGCTGCGGGCGATATAGATATGTATTGCATTAGATATATATAGGAACCTACATACATATGTGCTTGTTGTGACTATGCACACTCTGGGGATGTCAAAGATCACAAAGAGATTTGTTGACGTCTCTACTCGTCGTACTCGTATGTGATAAAAATGTGTCACATCTTTTTTAAAGCCGACAAACTTTAAAAAGATTGTTGATTTCTTTGTTTTAACAACCCGAAAAAATCGTTAAACGTGACGTATAAACAATTTGCACCTAGCGGGCTTCTCGTAAAAAGATATCTTTTAATTGTGAGGGTCTATATAATTCTAAGAATTCTTATAGAAGTTTGTAAAAAAAAAAAAAAAAAATTTTAAATGAAATTACATTTAAAATTTTTACTTTGTGGAAGAAAAATATAATTTTAAGATTAAACCAGAGAACAGAAACAAATATACTGGTTAATTTCCGATTTCCTCTACTAGTAAAAATTTCGATAAACGTAAATCAGTGCCAGGATAATGTAGAGGACAGAGAAGTGTGCTTGTGTTAGTGAGCAAGAGAGACTACAGCCTACAACTTTCATGCAATTCAGTGTTCACCGATTCACACAACAATAAGTTCGGCTCGCGTTTACATAAAAACATGAGTGACTTCGGCCCCTGGTAGC
Source organism: Lordiphosa stackelbergi (assembly GCA_018904235.1). NCBI lineage: Eukaryota > Metazoa > Arthropoda > Insecta > Diptera > Drosophilidae > Lordiphosa > Lordiphosa stackelbergi. Next base: position 119,467 of record JAEIFU010000202.1, on the reverse strand, counting down.
TATGGCTGGCTGGCTCTGGTCTAGACCTGTGCAAGCCAAATGGAGAGGACAAAAAATTATGCCCTTCTCTCTCTGACACTGAGTTATGCATGGCCTGCTCTGAAGTAAATTTTATGTACGCACAATGAACATTTTACTTGCATACACACATGACGGCCACAAAGAAAAGAGAGCGAACGAGAAAGAGTGAGTGCAGCTAACCAAAATCTTTACCCTCCTTATCTTTCCATGTACATATGTTTGTGATATTACAGCTAATTCTGATTTTTGCTGTAACCTTAGGTTCTATCAGGATTCAATGTTAATTTAAAATCAAAAACAACTCAGAATTGACCAAACTATAGTCTCACGAGTTAGAGTTTAGAAAACCAAGTCCGTTCGAGAATAAAGCTAACCTATGTGCAATATTTCTTGGCGAGCAAAAAATTTACTGCACCTATTAAATTGTTGGACCACCATAATTTGATTGATTTATCAGGGGAAAACAGTCCACATCCAAGTTGGTCGGAAATTTCCAGCAGTTCCAATTAAAAACAATCTGACATCTTCATTAAAAATATGGCTTGACAGAGGACATATATTGGAACAATCGAAAAAAATTATCTTTTTAAATTATCAAAAGTTTTGCCAGCAGAACCACCCACACAAATAAGTGTTGAGCGTTTGTTTTCAGGAGTAGAATTTATAATGAATCCCCGTTTTTGTCTGCATGAATTGTAAAGTTTATATTTCATACTAATAACCGTAACAGTAACCAAAACCCGAAACAGAATTAGGTTAATAACCGTAACCAGTACCGTAACAGATATTCCACAACCGTAATATAACCGTAACCGGAAAAAAACGATCGGCCAAAACAGTAACCGTAACCCAAACCGTTATTCGTTTCGGTTTTAATCTCTGGATTAAACATATGAAAGAAAAACGGTTAAACTTACAGCTGATAACCGTTGCTACTTTAATATTTATTTTGATATTAAAAAAGTATTATTTCGATATTAATATGAAGTTGGAACAAAAAATCGCTATCGATATATATTCATAAAATTATCATTCCTTCAAAATGAGCAGGAATACTTAGGTATGGTTTACAAGTCATTATAACCACATGTGCAGACGATTTTGTATACTTCGTAGCAAAGGTGCACAGAGGAGAAATAATCAATTTTGACTTCATAAAGTATATTGTTTTTTGATTTATCTCCCAGCGGTGAGGATAGATGTTTCGTATATTTTAAAGTAAGTCAATAATCAAGATTATCGGCGGTGCCACAGAAATCTCTAGAGATTTGGCCGACGGTTGGTTTGTAAATCTCTCGAAAAATTCGTTGGTGCCACAGAACTTCTAGAGATTTCATTTTCTAATTAGAAAATCTAGTTGGAGCACCAGATGTTCTAATTGATGTTCCATCTCTAAAAACAGGGCTGAATCTCTCGCCAAAAAATTTCCCTTATTTTAGATGAGGGTTGATTTAATGATTAACTGAAATTTGTTGATTGTGTTATATGTTTTATGATGCATTTTTAAAAAATAATTCAATTTTAAGTCGCATTCTCCACCAATATAATGAAAAATTTAAAAATTTGTTGGCGCCAAACATGAGGAGTCAGTTTCCATCCCTTAATTCGCTAGCTGTCATGTAGAGGGCACCACTTCGACAAAAGGCGCTAGTGAGAAACGAGCTTTGCAAAATCTCCTAACAAAACATTAGAGGTTTGAAACCAACCAAAAGAAATTTCTGTGGCACCTAAGAATTGGAATTCGGTTGGAATTTGGTTGAAAGAGGTTTCTGTGGCACCCCCGTATATAATATATCGATTTGCCGAAGGAATGATAAAGATCAGATGAACTATACTCAAGTAATGACAAAAAGACAGTTCGTTGTCGCAGCAGTGACGCCATTTATTGGTCAGTTTTAAAAATCCCCCAACCAGCATTGTTGAATGCAATTAGTAGCGCCAGCTATTGGTCAGGTCATGACCAAAAGAAAGTTCATGAAAGCAGCGCTGCTGCTGCGCTGCGGCAGAAAACATTCTTTTGGTCATAACTTGAGTATCGTTCATTCGATCTTAATCATTTTTTTTGGCCAAATCTATAAATATTACTTACTACTAAAAATCTTTAGAAGGTACAAACCATCTATCTACAAAACTTTGATATGAAGTAATAGAAAATAAACTTGATCTGCTTGCAGGTATAAAAAGTTTTAGTTCCCTACATGTTACTTACTATCTCTAAGATCTGTTTGTTTATAAGGATGGACGACTGTTAATGGGACAGACGGACATGGTTATACGACTCGGCGTTAATGCTGATCAAGTATATATTTACTTTATAGGGTCGAACATGATTCCTTCTCCCTGTTTCATACTTTTGCACAAACTTAATATACTCTGTGTACATTTGGTACGAATCTCGCATTCAATTTGCACACAATTGCTTACGCCCTAGTCGACATAGCCATGTGGTCGACAAAGTTCCCAGAACTGCGTACAGCGGATTTGAAGTTCTTCTTGCTTTTCCCGCTACACAAATAAGTTAAGATTTATTTATTATGCTTAAGAATTCTACTGAATCGACGAATCGGGCCACTTTAATATCAATTTCAACATTCACTTGGTCCCACTCTGCGTATGCGTCATCAGTAGCCGTTACCTTATCAAATATCAACTAATGCAAACAAACATCAGCCAGCCAAGTTTTAAAGAAAATATTTTTCGCCAACAGCTTTATCATCATCAGCTAACAACTGTGATAAGCCATAAAAAGCAAGAGCCATTCATTGAATGCGCTTTTAAATTGCGTCGCCATTTTTGGACTAGTCAGCTAAACGAGTGCAAAATGTGTGGTGTTTGGTGTACGCTGTACAGGTGGGCGCAGCGTTAACAGCTTGAGTCCGATCGATTCGAGTCGTACCATAGCTGGGCCGGGCCGTGCCGTTGCGGGTTGGTGCTGACAAACTGCACATAATAAATATAATGTGTATTTTGTATAAAATAAATCAGAGCTGAAAGTGAAACGTACCGGATGTTGGAAGATTGACAAAATGATGCCGCACCAAACGAAACTATCGATTGCTTGGGTGGCTGCCTGTCTCCCTCGCTCTGTCTCTTTCTCTGGTTGGATGCATTGACAGATTGTTGTGGAGTTTGGGATGCATAATCGCACAATCGTGCAGTCATTGGCACATTAAAAGCAACGGCACGTACAAAAGGCAGCCAAAGAGGAAAATAGCGTCTATTTTTGTTGTTGCTCTTTGCTGCTGCCTTTTGTAAAAGTGCAATGAACAGCTAAATTAATGCGGAAAAGGGCGTGTGTTTGTCAATTTAGGACAGACGAGACCCCAACCAAAACGCTGGCAAAATAAACAAAAAAAAAAAATTGTATGTAAACAAGTGGCCAACTCATCAACTGAAATCAAAGACGCTGGCACAAACGTGCAAAGTTGACAAAGTGGCCAACTTCCGGTGGGCAATCATAGGTTGACTCTGCAATCGCGTGACCAGCGGGCGACTCTCAAATTATTGGCCATGCTAATTAACAGAACGGGCGGACAAAAGTGTGAAAATTGTGTGAAAGTGCCGAACGGCCAACAAATTGCGGCAAACAATGAAATATTGTCCATTTGCTGGGGCCAGGCCTGGCGGCCATTTTCACATGTTCATGGATGGAAAATCGATTAGAAATCGCCGGTAAATGACAGCAAGAGGTGTGCCCGTTGGCCACAATGGACACTGAAAGTGGAAGTGGCAGCGTCCAGCGCGATAGCGCTCATTGCCGGCAGCAGAAGTTCCCCAAGGATATCTATAGACAGCAGAGGCAGGGAAAGACAGCGCCCACGGGAGCTACCAATTTATGAAACTTTATCATCATCAAAGCGCAGGCGAAAGTTGTGGTCGGAACGCAAACTGAAAAGAGCTTTTTGGGTTTTAATTATTGTCTGAGCCAAAAGTGCAATTAAAAAGTATAAAGTATTTAATTAATTTAATGCAAAGTGGCGACTAGCGGTCGCTATAGTCCACTAACCAGCAACTAACTAACTCAACTGGTCATTGCACAGTGGGCCTTTGGCTGACAAATAATTCTAATTTTTAGTTCATCTATTAAGCTTAAGGCGTTGAAATGCATCGAAAAAAGTGCCTAATATATAAATTACTTCTTTTACTGTTTTTTTCGATGAAGATTTCAGGGATAAGGATGACAACATTTCGTTAAGCCGTTGAGCCAAAGAAGCTAAAAGGAATTCCGATTTTCTAAGAGCAGTGGTTGACATTCCACATGAGTTTGAAGCTTACTTCTGTAATTGTCTAGTAAACCGATCTGCGCTTAAAAACTTCAATCAAAAAATTTCCTTCGATGAAAATTTAGTGAAAATTATGAAGAATTTTTTAGAATTTCTTCAGCACAGGTCGGTTTTCGACCACTGCTCTTAGGAACCCACAGCTTAACGCCGAATCCAAACGGCAAACTTTGAGAAGCTTTTTCATGGCTACCCCGAAAACAAAAAGATCAATTTTTCAGCTCCTTTAGATGAATGATAAGAATCAATGAAATATTTTTTTTCTGATATATCTTTTTTAAGCGAAAATAAATCGACTTCGAAAATATCCGATGGATCCCAAAAAGTATTTCGATTATTTTTTCCGGTACCTTGAGAGTTCGAATTAACGGGGTCCCATTGGAATTGCATCTGCTGTATCTGCCTGTCAAGTTCGCTACGCTATGAGCTTTCCGATGGGTATGAATGGAATTTTTTAGTTTGTCTGAGTTCGACCCAGCGTAGAGACCAGTCGTAATTTTACGAAAACATTCCGACACCCTTTTATATCGGGTGTTGACACCTATCGAAATCAATTTAGGGTAGTCAGCTTAAGAAAAAACGAGAAGGCCAAGCTAACTTCGTCTTTGCCGAAGTTCTTATACCCTTGCAAATGTTTTAATACATAAGAGTTTAAGAACGCCAGCATTAAAACAAACAATTTTTCTAAATAAAACCCACTTTTCGACCGCTAGTTCCTATGATAGCTATAAGATATAGTCATCCGATTTTGACAAAAACTTCCAAATCTATGTGAAAGCGCATAATATTAATAATCGCTGAAGTGGGAGACGTTAACATTAAAAACAAAAAAGTTTTTCTCACAAGGACCCACTTTCCAACCGATAGTTCCTATGGCAGCTATAACATATAGTCATCCGATCCGGTCGGTTCCGACATATTAGCAGTGTGCAGTAAAAAGAAGACTCTGTGCAAAGTTTCAGCTCGATAGCTTTAAGACTGAGAGACTAGTTTGCGTAGAAACAGACAGACGGACAGACAGACGGACGGACAAAGCTCAATCGACTCAGTTCGTCACCCTGGTCGGAAATAAATATTTTTATGCGTTGCAAACTTCTGGGCAAAATTATAATACCCTTTGCTAGGGTATAATAAAGATGTGAGTGTCGTCAATATTCACGAGGCTTTGATATGAAACATGATGGTACTCTGCTCGAAACTTGAATAGAACACCTCTTAACAATTACATAATTAGAAATTATTAACATGTTCTTAAAGAAAATACAAGTTTTTTAGTAGCCACCTTTTTTCTCCAGAACTTTACACATTCGGTCTGGAAGGGATGCATATAATTTTCCAAAATAATTCAACGAAATCGAGCTCCATGCTTATTTGATAGCAAATTGGTTCGGGAACGCTCGAATAATGCTGACCTGATCCATATACATGACGTGTTAGCTAGCCATCTTCACATATTCTCAATGATATTCAAGTCCGGTGAATAGGGTGGCCAGTTTAATAACTTCACGTTTTGGCTCGCTATTTACGATTTAACAATCCGGGCCGTATGTATAGGGGCATTATCATGTTGATAAATTCATTTTAGATTTCAAAAAGAGTTTGGAAGTGTGGAAAGGCGTCTTTCGTCCGAAAAGACAACCCGATGCCACTCCAAAGTCCAAGTCACATGTGCGCGAGCGAAAACAAGGCGTTGCAACTTCCGGCCCAGGTTAAGAGGTGGCTTCTTCTTGATTTTTAGTCTCTTCAGGTGTGGAGCATTATCAATAACACGACGTATGGTTGTCAAACTTGCTTTAACGTTGCATTTTTCCCTTATCTTGGCCAAAGAGTCGTGCGAATTGGAAGCTTCTCTTAATATATGTCGCTTGTCCGCGCTAGTAAGCACACTGTGGGTGCGGCCCTTCATGTTTTTACCATAATTAGTCTCATTATTTGAAAAATTTGCTGTGACGTAAAGCAACGAGAAAGGCAAAGCTAACTTCGTCTGTACCGAAGTTTTGATACACTTGAAATAGCTTGTCTCAACGGTTAGCGACTTCGACCAAACTTCGCAGATCAGCTTAAAAAAATTCAATATTACCCATGACCGTGTTTGAGAACAAAACAGTTTTTCTTACTAAAATCCATTTTCCGAACGAACATTTGTATGGCAGCTACAAGAAGTAGTCATCCGATCCGGTCGGTTCCGACATATTAGCAGCGTGCAGTAAAAAGAAGACTCTGTGCAAAGTTTCAGCTCGATAGCTCCAAAACTGAGGGACTAGTTCGCGTAGAAACAGACAGACGGACAGACGGACAGACGGACGGACAAAGCTTAATCGACTAAGCTCGTCATGCTGATCAAGAATATATATACTTTATGTGGTCGGAGATGATTCCTTCTATCCGTTGCAAACTTCTGGGCAAAATTATAATACACTTTTCAAGTGTAAAAAATATAAATAATTTACAAACTTCTCTTCCCCCACTTTTCACCCTCTGTCCCTCACTGTTGTCACTGTTAGGTCACTGATAAGTCACTGTTTAGTCACTATTTAGTCACTATTTAGTCACTGTTTACGATTAAGTGACTGTTTAGTCAGTGATTAACCTCTTTTCAACCTATCATCACCTCTTTCCCTCTCTTTGCCCACTCTGTGCCCGGTCTTTCCCCACTCTTCCCCCATTCCCTTCCGCTTTCCTCAGCTTTTTTCCCCTCTTTCCACCTCTTTCCCTCTCTTTCCTCCCTCCTTCATTACTTCTTTCATCCCCTCTTTGGATGGAAACCTTCATCAAGCGTCACGTGACGCTGAAATCAAATTTTACTGCTTCCAAAATCTTCCGTACCAAAATTAAAGATGTTTAAAATAAAAAAAAATTATCTTAATGATCGTCTAAAGCTTTTGGTCAACATTTGTATCACCAATCCCACTGTACTTTGGTCTTATGATATGTAAACCAAGTCGTTATTAAGTTTGGCCAGTTTAATGCTGCATAATTTATGTGTTTAATTAAATTTTTATTTTTTGCGGAACATTTTTCAGTTCATTACATAATTTCTGTTGCCATACTGTAGTGAGCTTTATGCGATAAATAAGGTTGTTTTTTTTTTTTGATGGTAAATGGCAGTGGCAGTCGTGCATAAAGTGCAGTGATTTATGTAAAAGTGGAGCAGTAGTTCGAATTAGGCTAATAAATTACACGTAGCACAGTACAGTAAGATTTTTATGTAACGAACGTGTAATTAATTAAATATTATTAACCAATTAATAAATGTTTCGGTATCATTTTAGGAAGAATTTGAATTTTTTGATGTTTCTGTCAACTGTTCTGAATTTTAACGAGCCCATCGTGACCTTCAGCTAGCAAATTGTTAGTGCATAACAAACATTTGTATATGAAATGTAATTTCATAAATTTGTCTTTAATAAACAAAGGAAAATCAACATTAATTCGTCAGCTCAAATAATTGAGACAATTACAAACAAACCACAAAAAAATCTACACACAAAGAGGAAATTTGACAGGCGCTTCGTCAGTTGTCCAACAACCGACGATTTACATTGCAACAGCTGTGCCTCCTCTTTGTGTATTTTTGGGTACTTTTGTAAAGCGTTGGAAAAAAAATTGTTAATTTAATTACAACACTTGCGTTCCGTTGACTGCTGAGGAGACGATTACCAAAGCTGCCAAGCACCAAACACATTAGACAATTGCCGGGTCCAATGTAGCTTGGTCTTTAAATGATTGCCACATGTGTGGAAAATGTGTTGCGAACGTAGGCAAAAATTTGTTTGAGAATTACTAATGGCGCTTAAATGACTTATGGAACTAACTGAGTATTTGGTGTGGCCCAAGCTAGAGTTGCAGATGTTTAGATTGCCACAGGCCACCAGCTCAAGCAATTGTCTTTTAATGTATCGTACACTTACAGTCAGTCAGACTTGGCAACGCACAATGCCTTGTTGTGGTTGTTGTTGTTGCGTCAGAGGTGGCCAAACCCCAAATGAAACGCCAACATGAAACTGCATTGAAATTGAATTGAAAATAAAAATAAAAAATGAAATTGAAATTGGCTTAGTCAGAGTCTATGTCTGTGTGTGACGCTGGATGACTGTTGAAAATGCTATAAGTCATGCGTGTTTGAGACCAACTGCAGCGGCTGATAATTAATAAGCACTCCAAATCCATAATATGGCGTAGAGTCCAGCATAATTATAGGCTCAACTCTACATAGTGGTTATGCAAACGTATGACTAATTGGAAAATATCTACGGGGATAGAAATGCACATTGCTCACTTTGCATGGCATAGCTTTAATTGAAATCATTGAAAAAAACAAGGAGAAAACCCCAAAAAAATAATAAACATAAAGCAAAGAAATTTAGAAGTGCGGTGAAAACGTGTTGTTTGAAGCGTTGCAAACGCACCGGCACACATTACGTATACGCCAGGGTGCACAACTGCAAAAGTCTAAAAATCGATCAAACTGGCATAGCTGGCAGCTCGAGTGAAATTGTAGTGCCAATTCGTCTAAAGAAAGGGGAAATAAAATAAAAGAAAATTTAAATAAAATCCACCAGCACAGTTTAATTGGCATGGCTGGCATTTATGGATTTTTTTTTATGGTTTTAAGTTAAACTTTTAACAAGTGCGAGTCTCATAAATTTCTTAATTTTGCATAAAAATGATTTTAGATAAAAATCAAAATGAAGTACAAGAACAAAAGAAAGCAAGTAGGAGGAGAAGTATTTTAGACATGTTTCCGTCATGAAGTTTGTTTTAACTGTCAGGTCGGGTTAAAGTTTGAATTCATTTGATGTAACCTTTCCAAAATATAATGTTTTTTACATATCCAAAATTGTGTGGGTAGTAAATTTTGCTAAATCTCTTTCTAAAACAAAAGAGATTTGAAACCAACCGAAAGAGATTTCAGGGACACCGGGAATTGGTTTTGGGTATATGGGCCGTTCACTAACTTAAGCAACCCGGTTCTAAGGGCTCTCGACTGGTAGCAGCTCCTAAGGGCCGTAGATTTTGCGTACGCAGATACATTCCAAAAGATTGGCAAAGAAATGAGAGTAAAGAAAGAGTTCTATAAATTCAAGTAAGCGGTGAAAAAGATGAAAAGGAAACGAACGGTGCAACGAGACCTATAAGTATTTCGCTGATATTAAATATATAGAAATCTGTTTAAGTGCAAAAATCCTCTGTACAAGCTGTGATTCTTTTTTCCTTTTATTGTGTGCAATTTGGGTTTTTCTATCCTCTGAACACGAGGTTTCCTTATCTCTCCAGCCTTTGTAGTTAATTAACTAAGGACGAGGATTATTTCACGTTTTGGTCATCCCCCTTTTCTTTCTCTTCAGACCCTATTCGGAAGCGAGGATTCTTTTTCGCTCCATTCCCTGTACATGATTATCCGAAGGCGAGGATCCCTTTACGCTCTCACATTTCCCATGCACCCTTTCTTATCTGAGGGCAACTCAGGGATCACTTCCCGCTTCGGTTATCACTCCGTTCTTTATCTTTTGTATATTTTGGAGACGGGGATCACTTCTCCAAGACTTCAGATCGAACAATTCGGAGAGAAAGGCTTCGTAGACGAGGATCTCATGAGTCAGTTTGCGCGCGCGCATGTGTGTGTGCGTCTCAATTGTACAGGGTGTTTCGGAGTCGGACCACTCGACTGCAACGCTCTTACTTGTTCTGTCTAAAGTTGTTGAGTTAAAGCCTGAGTAGAATTTAGTGAGACCAAATAGTCCCTCCTGTCTCAGCCCTTTTTACATATTTCAACTAAGATATACACTGCCATGCACTCGAATAGGGACAAGCATTTTAACGCGAATATACAACTTTTTGACTGAAACAATCAAATTGAATCAAAAGGCAAATATTTTTTAGCATTCAGTACTTCATTCTTTATTGAATTAACAAAAAAAATTCGCGGCAAGCCGCTCGTCAACTGGTGTAAAGCTGATGACTGAGTGGCGTAGTCTATCACTCACTGCAAAGCCGCACCCAAACTCGTGCTTGGAAACATGCCCGCTGTAGTGTATCTCCCAGGGGGTGGTGGTTTCTGTTTTTTCTTCTCTTTTGGTAGCGTTATTATCTTGCTCCCATATCCAATCCATCGCATTTCTTGGAGTGCAGTAACGTCCGATGAGTATTCCTTAAGGACTTTCACCAAGTCGATATCATCACCCTCTCCGTTGAGGGTGCGGACATTCCAGGTGCATATCCTCAAATCGTGGTCCTTAAAACGTTTGCGTGAGTCGTCGTCAGAGGGGGATCCGAGGCATTGTAGTCGCAGTTTTCATTGGTGGAGATTTTTTTACGGTGGTGGGTACCAAACCCGACGCACTAACCCTATATATTATACCCTGTAGGCTTGTCCCTATTCAAGTGCATGGCAGTGTATAAGGCCTAAAAGCTTCCTTACACTTTCCCTGACTTTTCAGCCCTTCAACCTTCATTTAATTGCTTGGTCTCTGAAGAAAAAAACCCTCTTTTTGTCAATAAGCATTTCCAAAAATTTTTTTAAAGCGGCCGCACGATTTAACTGATTTAGATAAGATGTTCACTTCCTGCATTATCGTCGATCGTCCTTCACCCAAGTGATTTTCATCAAACAGATTGGTGCAAATTTTCCATAATTTGGCTTTGATCTCGTCAATTATCAAAAATTAGTTCTATAGTTTAACTTATAATCATCTGATGTAAAAGTTGGCAGCTTCAAAGTTTGATTGCTAAAATTGTATTTCCTACATTTTTTTCTTAATTCTTTTCCGTCATTTGTGTTAATTATTTTTGTATATGTATATACCAATCGTTAATTGTGTTTATTTCGACTTTTATTATTAATGGCTTTTGTGTCTGGCAGTACAAGCGACTGTTTTTACTTCTATAAAAAGCTATAGTTGGCATGTCTCATTGGTATAAACAATCGCCTGCTGTTTTGCAATAGACAAGGAGAATTTTCCATGCGTTGGTCGATTTCTAATCTGACGCACAATAAACAAACCCAGAAACTTCAGCTGGCTAGTGTGGTGGCTGTTGCCTCAAGTGGTGGGCAGCTTAATTGAGCGGCTCAGGCTCCATCGTCACCAGCGTGCCAAGTGCTGCGTCTGCTGGGTCTCGTTTTTCCGTCTGTCATGGTGTACAATGATGATCAACCCAATTGCTGGCAAGTCAAAATGAAAAATAAAATAAAAACTTGAAGATTCAGCAATGCGTGGCAGCCACGCAGCGGCGACAATTTGCGCCCACGATAACCATGATGATGAGGCACAGTGGTTTGCTTGGCAAATAAACGAAAACAGAATAAATAAAAACTATACAACAGGTAAATGCAACAACTCATAAAAATACGGAATACAAAATAGAGTTAAAAGACTGATTCTATGTTTAGAATGTGAGCAGGCTTTGGCTAGTTCATTAGTAAATGAATAAAATCGAGTTGCTTAATAAATTGAACTCTATGGGGTGGACGCCAATAAGGAATTATGCGAAAACTTAACAGATACCATCAAAAATGATTGCTTTTAGGGCGTACATAATAAATAAATACAAAAATAAAAAATCATTTCGGAAAGTGCGACTTATTTGGCTCGCAGATTGGAGCCAACACGGACCACAAGAGGTGCTCAATCAAGGCCTTTATAAACTTTTTAAAAGACAAACTCTTACACGAGCGAGAGAAACAATTTGCAAAAGCCCTGCATGATATTTGCTACTTTATAAATCAGGGGTGCCCAGAACGAGCTTACCAGCGCGTCAAAACTAACACAAATGCACTAAATATATTTTAAGCAATAACAACAATACGAGAGAGAAAGAGAAACCCGATTTTTGTTTGTGTGTGTGAGTGGTCGTTGCTACGCAGATCTGCCTCGATAGCGAAAAGCGTTCGGTCGTACGCATAAGCAATTTGTTGTTGCAATCGAGTTTGCGAGAGACATTGGAGAGAGAGAGAAGAGAGGCACATAAGATGTTGTTGTTGCAGGTCTGAGCGCGGCAACAACAAAACGCAGAGCACGCATATGATTTTGTTTTTGCTTTTTGTTGGCTTATGGCATGCGCAAAGTCTATACGCGCAGGCTATTCCTTTGCGTACGACAACTACATATGCGTGTCATGCGCAATGGCTGTGGGCGCCCCTGTTATAAATAGACGGACAGCTAAAGACGTTCCTAAAGAAGGTCCCTGCATGAGCGACAGTGCATCTCAAGAATAGCTGTTCTGCTGAGGCCGAGGTCACCCAGATGCCTTATGGCCGATACTAACAATGGATTATAAAGGGGAATGGGGAAAGAGACGGGAGGTTTGTGGGTTAAATGCCGGTAAAAACCACAGTAGAATGTAAAATGGATTTACTTTTATATGTAAAAACCAGAAGGAAGCATCTCTGACCCTATAGAGTAGATACATTCTTGATCAGACGAGTCGATAGAACCAAGTCTGTCAATCCGCATAAACGCACGGATCTTCTAGACATATTCGTATAGTAATCCCTTTTTTATCGATCCTCGAAGTTTGGAAATAATCAACTTGACAATAGCGTATTTACAAACAGCACCGTATAAATACACTATGCGCAGCAATGGCCGCAACCGTGATGTGCAGCACTTCAGTTTAGTTCTTGTGTCGCCTCACTTCAAAGATAACCTGATGGCCTCTTAGTATACGGCAAAAACTTGGTTTCTTCTAGAAGTGAACAGCGCAGAATAGCAAAAATTTTGCAGTAATGATACGATATATTAAGTAAATACAGGGTGGTCCATTTAAAAATTAGAATTTAATTTTGCTATAAACAAAACGGATCGATATTTTTCAAAAGTTGTCTTGGTTATATTAAAAACAATTTTTTCACCTTTACCTTTCTGGTTTTTACGGGTTTTTGAAAAAAAAATAATTTTTTCGAGATTTTTTTGGAGATGTGATTTCTGCTGTTCTATATATATTCTTGATCAGGGCGACGAGCTGAGTCGATTGAGCTTTGTCTGTCCGTCTGTAGTTGTCTGTTTCTACGCAAACTAGTCTCTCAGTTTTAAAGCTATCGAGTTGAAACTTTGCACAGTGTCTTCTTTTTACTGCACACTGCTTATATGTCAGAACCGACCGGATCGGATGACTATATCTTATAGCTGCTTGGAACTATCGGTCGAAAAAAAGCTTTTAGTGAGAAAAACTTTTTTGTTTTTAATGTTAAGGTCTTTCAAATCAGCGATTATTAATATTATATGCTTTCACACAGATTTTGCAAGTTTTGGTCAAAATCGGATGACTATATCTTGTAGCTGCCATAGGAACCTTCGTCCGGAAAATGGTTTTAGTTAGAAAAATTGTTGATTTTATTGCTAGAGTTCTTAATCTCTGATATTTTAAAACATTTGCAAAGGGTATAAAAACTTCGGCACAGACAAAGTTAGCTTGGCCTTCTCGTTTTTTGAATTTGTTAGTATAAAATGGTTTAAAAAGCTTACTAAAAACTGAATTAAAATTGTCCAAGTAAGAGAGTAACCAAAGAACTGAACCATAAGGTGCAGGTAAGTCATTTGGGTAAAGTTACTGACTTTGTTCCCTGACTAACTTTGTTCACTGTTAACCGGTATGTGTGATCGTTGCTACTGAAAACAAGTGAGAGAGTCGGTCAAGCCCGACTATAATGTACTCTGTACCTAGACTAGGAGCTGAATGCAGTGCTGCTGCTGCGCTCATCTCTAAGTTTCTCTCTCTCCCTCTCTCTGTCTGTCTCTCTCTGCTCCTCTCTCCCTCTCTTTCTAACTGCGTTTCTAGCGGCGCTGGTTGTGAAAGGAAGGGTGGGTGGTGAGGGTGGGGGGATGATTCACTTATTTGCTTATAACGTGAGAACCGCTCATCCGATCTTTATCATTTTTTATGGCAAATCGATACATATTGCTAATGACTAACTATCTCTAGAAGGTACAAATTATCTATCTACAAAACTGTGGGAGATATACAGAAAAGTTACACAAAAGTAATGGGTTGAAAATCCCGGTCAAAACGTGTAGAAATCCTACATTTTCGTGCAGCTTTTGCATTTTTTTTTCTCTGTGTAGGCCTAACTAACCCAAAAGTGAACAAACAAATTTAAAGTTCAACAGCGATGTCCGATCCTATGGAATATGACGGAATATAAAATGTGATTATTCGATACCCAACATCTTGAGTCCAATGTTCTCAGATTTTGCCCACTGTGTACCATCTCGTTATATGAGATGTCGCATCTGGTTTAAGTATGGTCTTTGGTTATACACATTTCCGTATTCAGTTTTTTCTCACCCCAAGAGTCAACGTGTTCCACAGTTGTCAAGTCTGTGGCGAACCAAGCCTTTGTATCCAGCTGCAAGGCGCAGCTTGAGCAGATACAACGCCTCGTTTGAGTGACAAGAAAACACTTGTGTCTATAGTTAAAAAACACTACATAAACTGACATTTGCATAAGCACTAATATTTCTACATATGTATGTAGAAGTACTTATTGTAATTAGTCAGACTCTTCTCCAAATCAAGTGGCTTTGGGCCAAAGGCCAACTTCATAAGTTAATTGAGCAATGAAACTGAAAATTCATAAAGCAAAAAATAAAAAAGCAACGCTCCAGCGGACGACATGTCTCGACATTGAGCAGTTTTTGTCTGTTTGAGTGACAGTCGCGACATTTCAATTGTTTGGTTTCAATTTCGTGGTTGACAATGGATTTTGCTATATAATTACATGATCTTCAATGTGACTGCTGCTGTCACTTCCCAGGCTTTGATGTTCGCCACGCTCCACAGGCAAGTCGGCCACACAAAAAAT
Organism: Lordiphosa stackelbergi; assembly: GCA_018904235.1. Lineage (NCBI taxonomy): Eukaryota > Metazoa > Arthropoda > Insecta > Diptera > Drosophilidae > Lordiphosa > Lordiphosa stackelbergi. The sequence goes on along the minus strand of JAEIFU010000202.1, from coordinate 104,365 downwards.
CATATAAAAAAGCTGATAAAATGGGAGGAAACAAAAAATGCATTGAGATTATGCAAGCTTTGACGACTTTTTGCTTCCTGGCCTCTCCATGTTAATTAGTTATTAAATAATGGGCCAGTCAAGGCAGATGTGAATGTAGGCCAATTTTTATGCTTCATTTGTAATGATTTTGCCATTAAGCTGACCAACATAGCCAAGCGGAGTCAATCAAGGTGCATGCAATCAGAGAACAACAGGCAACCCAGTTGCCCGCTTTTGTGGACAACATATTGCCATGCATACACTAAAAAAAAAAATCAATAAAATTAAGTTCAATGCAAATAATTACAACATGATTTAAGTAAGATTTTTTATATGATTTTTATTTATACTTTGCTCAAAAGGCTTGCTTTTTTTTATCAGTGTATATACTTTCGTACATTCGAGTATGTATGTGTGTATGTATTTATTTATTGCAATCGTCGTTTGTTTGATCAATAGTCAAGCCGACACAACGGCTGCAAGGCAAATGTATGTTTATTGCATGTGAAAGTATTTGGCCAATCAATTGATTTGCGGCACAAGAAACATTCTCGTTTAGTGAAAGCTTTCCCCAGTGACATATACGTATTTTCTCTGCATGCAGCTGCCAAAAGACTTTTACTTGAACACCACCAGGCCACATTCTAGTTCGAAGTCAATGGACGACTCGCGGGCCACATTGATAGTCATGGTCTGGGACAAACAAACAACATGATTGTCACAAATTGCTGCATCGATTGGAGTTGTTGGAGTTGCATTGAGCTGCACTTTAGCCACAATTTTCTCCACGGGTCGCCGGCCAGCAGGCGCTCTGCAATTCATCAATCATAATTTGTATGTCATTCATTAATCGTTTGATTGTGCTGCTCCTGAACTCCAACGATTGCCTCACGATGATAAATTAAATTTGCTGTTTTTTGTTTTTAAGTCTGTATGTTTTTGAGTAATTAACAATCCCAATGGGCTTAATGTATGTAAGGCACACTGATAACGAGTTCTGTAAAGGGTTACAGCAGTGCACCTGACCTGACAATTAAAAATTAGCATGAATCATTTGTAAGAATTAATTTGAGTGTTTCTTTAAAATTAAGGCTTATGTGTAATGGTCCGGAACCAGCTTAAACATTTTTGTTAAGAATCATTATTTTTCCACTGCTCACAACTTGATTTGAGAAAAGTTCGGACTCTTTAAGTTTCAAGAGTATGAACTGCCATAATAATACTATATACGAAAAATACTAAAGCTATATTTTCAGTTGTCTGTGTTCTCATACATATATGATATGGCTGAGAAATAACTCAGTCTACTATAAGTTGGCTGTCGAAAAACTTATATGAGAAATCAGAAAACCTATTTTTCATATTATCTGAGCTCTTATGAGATAACAGACAAGGGTCAATACAGCTTTATTAAAAAAATTTTGGTTTACAATTTTCGAAGTTTGAATCTTATTATTTTTTTTTTGGGTCCCTTGAAATGAACCGAACCAGATCACTTTTGCGAAAATAAGATTCTGTTCAAAAAATTAATTAATTTTACCCATATTGGAAATCTCTTGAGATGTTAGTTTGTTCCATTTTTATACCCTGTACCCATTAAAAATGGGTAAAAGGGGATCATGAAGTTGTGCAAATGTATGTAACAGGGAGAAGGAAACATTTCCGACCCTATAAAGGATATATATTCTTGATCAGTCCGTCTGTCCATCTGTCCGTCCGTCCGTCCGTCCGTCTGTCCGTCTGTCTGTATGAACGCGTCGATCTCAGAGATGGTAAAAGATAGAGGTTTGACATATATGGGACAAATGCTTCTTTTATCTGCACGCAGATCAAGTTTGTTTCAAATTTTGGCCACGCCCCCTCCCGCCCCCGCAATTTGGAAAAAAGTTACATCTCCCACAGTTTTGAAGATAGACGATTCGTACCTTCTAGAGATAGTTAGTAAAAGTTAGCAAAATGAATCGATTTGCCGAAGAAATGATAAAAATCGGATGAACGGTTCAGAAGTTATGAGCAAAAAAGCGAAGCAAGCCCCTCGCTACCACCCCACCCACCCTAAAAAAAATGTTGCATACTTTTCGGATGGTCACCCTAAGGAACGCAGGAGCACTGTTAAACATGTTTTTTCATGAGTAACGGGTTTATCAAAGTCGGTTAGAGCCGACTTTAACTTACGCTCTCGTTGTCAATTGTACAGGGTATATTGAAGTCGGGCTACTCGACTGCAACGGTCTTACTTACTGACTGCATGATTTGTGTAAATATTTTTCTGTTTTCAGTTACATTTTGAACTCAACTGGGAAAAGAAATGTAATTGAACTTGGACCAGGTTTGGGCGGATTCCTCACATTTGGATGGAATAGGGAATGGGGACATACCTCTTTTGATTGGAAGTGAAGCGAGGCAAAAGACTCCTGAATGTGCGCGCTGCTGCGCTTCTGCCTCCACCCATATATTCCATTGGAATCAGTAACATCGCTTCAACGACCCACAATACCACCTGACTCGTTTCATTTAAGTTTTTCAGAAAAACACAAAAATTTGTTCTGTCTGGGCTGGGATTTGAGGCAGGTACCTTATGCACTCAACGTACGGAATGACGCGCTAGCTCATTCAGCCGTTGAACAGTTTGCTAATTCTCGTCCAGAGGGCTACTTATGCTTTGTTCAGCTGACAAGAGAGAGATCAAAAAGAGAGCCAACTCGCTTTCTCTCTCTTGTATACCACCCTGTTGAAAACCAGTTTTGTTGTTGTTTAAGGGGGTTTAGCCTTGTGATAGTTTCAAAAAATCGAATTTTTTTTTATAAATCTTATCTATAACTTAAGTAAAGTTTGATTTTTTAGCTATTATCCTTTTGGCAGCACTAGTTTAAACAGCTCACGCACGATTCGTGTTTTGTTTCACTGTCAAACATCTTCAGTTTGGTCTATAATTTAAGCATGAATCGTCTTACAAACGAAAAACGCTTGCAAAGTTCATCGCGCGCTTCTTCCATTTTATGGTCAGTTTAAATTGACCCACTGAAGCGGCTGTTTGGGCTATTGTGACTAAATTTCGCACCAAATTTACATTGTTGGACATTAAACCACCAACACGCTTACGTAGAGTGCGAACTGAAGAAAATATCGCAGCTGTATCGGCCAGTGTTAATGATGACCATCAATTATCGATTCGTCGCCGTTCGCAGTAATTGGCCCTCTGTTACTCAACAACGTGGAAAATTTTGCGGAAGGATTTAGGTGTGAAGCCTTTCAAAATACAGCTGGTGCAAGAACCTACCGCAACGTAGAATTTTTTGTGAATTTTTACTTTTTTTTACCGAAAAATTGTGTTCAGCGACTAAGTTCATTTTTGGCTCAATGGCTACGTAAATAAGCTGAATTGTCGATTTTGGAGTGAATATCAGCCAGAAGCATTGCAAGAGCTACCAATGCATCCAGAAAAGTCACAGTTTGGTGTGGTTTATGGGCTGGTGGCATCATTGGAGCGTACTTACTTTAACTGTGAATGGTGAGCGCTACCGTGAGATGCAAGAGCTTGACTTGCATGACATGTGGTTTCAACAAGACAGTGCCACATGCCACACAGCACGCGTAACAATGCATTTATTGAGAGGCGAGTTCGGTGAACATTTTATTTCACGTTCGGGACCGGTCAATTGGCCGCCTAGATCGTGCGATTTAACGCCTTTAGACTATTTTTTGTGGGGCTATGTTAAAGCTCATGTATATACAGACAAGCCCGCTTCAATTGACGCATTGGAAGACAACATTGAAGCATTTATTCGTGAGATACCGGCCGAAATGTTGGAAAGAGTATTCCAATATTGGCGGTTGGACCATTTGAGGCGCAGTCACGGTCAACATTTGCATGAAATAATCTTCAAACATTAGATTATATGGACCGTACTATTTTGTACGTGTTTATTTTTTTTTTAAAACTTTCCTATAGCTCTTAAAAAATCACCCTTTAGAATATGTGGTCAAAAGGATTTTTTGATATCCGATGTCGTTATAAGGTTATAGCGCTAACAAAATACCTCTTTACATATAAACACGCATATATAGAGTAACTTTTAAACTCGTTCTTCTCGAACTGGTGTACATTATTTCTCAAAAACGACTTGACCGATCGCCTTGAAACTTATAGTGTACGTTAAGCATATGTGGGGCTATGAGCGGTATTAGGATATTTTAAATATGTCACGTCGGTTTTTTTTATGCATCAAATCAGGCAAAAAAATGGATTTTTCTAGAAAAAAAAAAATCAAAGTCGCGTAAAATTTTGATTTTTTAATATTTTCCAATTATTCTACTTTAGCTAGCATCACTCAGTGGGCCGGAATAGTGTTGACCAGTGCCGAACCTTTATTCAACATGACTTACTTTCATAATTTTGACTTAAAAACATTTCTAAATTTACTTCAATAGTTTCTAAACATATGTTTAAAAATTCAAAGTTTTAAGTCATACGGGTCAACCCCCTCAAAGCAAATATTCATTCCAGGAACATTTGGAACATTTATTCTCAAGAATTTTGAGCCCATCATGTTCTTATTTTAAGTTGAAGGCAACTTATTTTCGAAACAGGTTTTTTCCCTCTGTGATTTTTCCCTTTGTGGTTAGTGTCAATAATTTCGACAAATGAACTTCCGTAAACTAAATTTTTGAGCATTTAAAAGAATATATGTATAAGGATCGGCCCGGTCTATGTTTTCAGAAGAACTTGTGGCATCGCGAAAGCCTTGGGTTCATTCCCCGCTTTCGGAACATCTAATAAAAATAATCTCCTACGCAGTCGTCGTACGCTTCTCGGATATGGAGCTCTATTGAAGTAAAAGTCACACAACTTAAAAGAGCGAGAGATGCTTGGCTCTGGCCTGAAATTCAAATAGTAGGCGTTTGATTCGTTGTCGTTTAGCTTGGCACCAATCATTGGTAGCTATTAGCTGCCATCAATCGACTTACTCGCATGTCTTGTGTGGTGGCCGATTCACTTAGAAATGCTAATCCCACAAGAAAATACCGCCAAACATCAATTTAATATATTTTCTACCTTGTCTCTCTTACAGAATGACGGCTTTGAACTTCCCGCAACGCATGGCATCAACACAACGGACGGCAGCTGCATCAGCCACAAACCGAGCAACTGCAGCACCCACAAAAGTGCTGGTGGAGTTGGTGCTGGGGGGCATTTGCGTTCAACAGAATTGGCCAGTGGAGCTATGGAGTGCCTGCCAATCAGCAATGCTGGACACACGCATTCACATCTAATGGCCAGTGGGGCAGCTAGTGGAACGGTGGTGGCCTCACCCACGGCCACGGTTGTGGTGGGTGCCACATATCCGCATCATCTGCACCACCATCATTTGAGTCATCATGCGCCGTATAGCAACAGTTATGGCAGCCACATCACAGCCCATCATCACATCCACAGCGAGCAGACCAAGTCGCTGCAGGAGCTACAGCATGAGGTGGGTGCTCTGCTGGAGTTCCGGGATCTGGTCATCGAAACTTTTCCCGATCTCAAGCATAAGATGGCCTCTATGTCCGCCACACCTTCAACGCCCACTTCATCGGTGGGGGCCATGGGCGGTAGTCACTCGGTGGGCGGTGGCAATTCTTCGTTAGCCACCAGGTAAGAGATTAGTTGTTGCATGTGCATAAGTGAGCCACATTAATGGTTATTTCCTGCAGACGGGAATGGGAACCCGGCATACGCATGAAGCGGAAACTCTCGCACAAGGAACCGTCCACAACGTCGGCAACGGTGGCGGCGGCAGCGGCCGAGCCGTCGTCCTCGTCGCTGACGCGCAGCCGCAGCAACTCGCACAGCGGCAAGAAAGAGCCAAAGAGCGGAGAGAACAACAACGGTAGCGTTGTGCAGGACTCCGGCTTCTCCACGGAGACCAGTTCCTCTAAGGACGGTCACAGTGCCTCCTCCACCAATGGTGCTATGACGGTGAGTAACCGGGCTCCAGACCGAGGTACAGGCCTTACATTAACATTTCCCCTCTCTATCCACAGGTGGCCATAGCATCGAATCGTCTGAGCTGTGCGGAGTCTGACGATGAACTCCTTAACCTGCTGGATGTCATACATCGCAAGTCCAACCGCTTACGCGAAGAGGTAGAGCAATTGCAAAGCTACGAACGGCGCCAGGGGGACTCCACATCCCAGGCTGATGGGAAGAGTCCAACTGCAGCTGGCATGACGCCACAACAATTCCGCGAACAAGTGGAACGACTGAATCGCGAGGATATCAAACAGCTGCGGAAGGAGCGCGATCGATTGCTGGACAAGCTGGCTGAAATGGAGGCGGAGACGCTGACGGGTCGCATCAAGGCGGCCAAAATGAGTGACCAGGTGGAAGAACTGATCAGCGTGAAAAAGGATCTCGAGGAGCAGCTGAAACTGGCCATGGCCCAGAAACTGGAGCTGAGCTCGCGGGTGCAGCAGCTGCAACTGCAGCAGCCGAACAAGAGCTTATCCAGGTAAGAGGACTGCGATTAAGTCACAAGGCGTGCGCCCCGAATAACCCTTTTCCTCTCTTGCAGCGCCAGCCAGTCCGAGTTCTCCAGTCAACGTAACTTTCTATCCTCAGCCACTACGGTGCTCTCCAATGGCAGTCGGCCCAGCAACCAGAACACATTCCAACCGGTCATTCTCGATCAGCCGGCGCAGGAAACATTCCATCAAAGCTCAGGCAGTGATACAACAACAACGAGGAAGCCGCAGTCTCTTGGCCGTCTAGACGGCATTGTGAGCTCGCCGGGGGCGCGTAACACCAAATGCCGGATCACGGACTCCAAGCGCTTCTCGGCCATTTTGCTGGAGACGAATGTCGTGGAGCTACAACGTCATCTGCTTACGCTGACCGTGCAGAACCAGGTGCTGGCGCAGAAGCTGGACTCGTCCAGCAAGTCAAAGACAGTGCTGACAAAGCAGCTCAACAAAAACAAGGAGGACTTCGAGCACTTGCGCTATCAGCTTGAAGAGAAGTCAATTGAATTGGAGGGCACTAAGGCTCAGCTGCGTCTGGTGGAGTCGCGTCTGCATGGCACCACCAGCAACACCAACTCGTATTTAAACTCCTCGCAGCATGACTACGAGACCAATCGCTCATCGGCCTCCACAACGCTGATGCTGAGCAGACGTGGCGTTCCCGATTCGGTGGATTCCACATCGACGGCCATGCCAGCGCCAACGGTCACGCAGATTAGCACGCCCAGCATGAAGGCCATGGTACCGCTGGCAATGGAAGAACTGCAGCAGCATAGCAGCAGCACGGAATCGGCGCACGAGCTTGAAGCGCCCAAGCAAACGAGTACTCCGAACGCTACGCTGAGTAAAACCATAATTAATGTCAGTCCCAGTCCGCTTGGCAGCAGTACGCCCGGCAGCATGGCTGCCCGCGTGTTGAGCACCAGCGTGGGCGGCGTTAGTCCCTTCGAGCAGACTCCACCAGCCCGGCAGAATGCGTTCCGCAAGTTTGGCAACGCCAGCAAACCTAGCAAGATTCCGCTGCCGGGCAGCAAGGCGGCCGCCTACTTTGCCGGCAAACCACCCACCGGCCGACCCTCCACTGTGGGTCGATCGCCGCCCTCGGTGCATAACTCCAGCAGCACTTCGTACGGCAGCAAATCATCGCTGAGTCGCAGCACTGGCAATCTGCAGAGCTTACGAAGAGCCGACTCGGCGTCCAATCATTCGCTGAGCACCAACACCAGTCGCAGCTCCACCTCCTCGTCGATACCGTTGGCCACCACTCCCTATTCATCTAGTTCGACTGGCAATCGCAGCCAGACGGCTAAAACGACTCCGTCCCCGCGTGTGCTTCAAAACTCGCCGTTGCCCAAGCCGAAGCGTGACACGCTCAGTTCCCGGGTGCGTTACCTAGACTCGCTATCGAGGGCCCAACAGTCGCCGGAGAGCGCCAAGAGCTCCGCTGGCTCGTCCATTGCAGCTCAGCTAAGCTCAACGCTGCGTAAGGATCTGCAGCTTACCGCTAGCTCAGCAACGGGGGCACCCTATCACCATCATCATCAGAGACGTAATGGCCATTCACCGGCTGCCAATTCTTCCTCCTCCGGCAGTGAGCGTGCTCCTCTGGGCGTTTCTAGACGTTTAAGCAGCGCCTCGGTGGGTGCACCAACTAGGTACGAGGATCTGGCCACAAACACCACACCCACGTCCAGTTTTGGCGGCGATAGTGATAGTGGCAAGGTACGCACTTTAAAATCAAAATTTTTGGATTGGTTCAAATGAATAATAATAATAACAATAATAATACTGATAATGCCGATACATACATTTATATATATATATAAAAAATATCTACTGATTACCGTTTAATATGCCTTCGACTACCACAACAACTACAACAACAACAACAAAGAACCACAAGAATCATCATCAACAACAAAAACAATAGCAAACGGCAGACTGCAAAAGCTGCCGATATATAAACGATATATACGTTACATTAACTAAATATAAATGCATACTTATACATACATACATGTACAATTAACCCCCATACCTACACACATACATACGTACATATTTAACCCTAAATTGTGTCCAGGTTAGAGAATTGTGTTCTCCCCAAATCAAAAAGAATTTTGTTACGTAAATATTCCAAAAAAAAAATTGCTATAGTTATAGAAAAGTACTCAAATCAAGGCTGCAAACGTATTAGTTTTTAGAATTTAGGACCTCAGGACAGCGCTGAAAAACAGTTTCTCTTTGGCCCAAGTGGGCATACGTTCGGTTTAAAATGTTCAGGTGTCGTCACGCAGGTTTAGAATTTAGCCTGTTTCTCGGAAAATTCCCTTTCCTTTTTGGTTTGGTAATTTAAATTTTTTTATTATCATTAGAATTTTCTAGTGATATCTCTGGTTAATACTTTATGACCGGCTGTGTTAACAAAAGTGGCAACGTTTTAAGACAAAAATTTGTACGACATTTAAATCAATCGTTTAAAGTCCTTTATCTTAATTACGAAAATGTGTCTTGAATGTAATTTAGCTTCGCAGACTGTTGAATTATCTGCGTTGGGCAGCTTGTGGTCCGTTGTGCTCTTATTTTGTTTGAAAAGAATTTATAAATTAATATTCTGCTAAAGAGCTTATTTACAAATCATTTTAAAGAAATTGAAATGAGTACAAACCCAACCGGGTTGCCAACCAAAAAGCCGCTAAGCAAATCGATTCCGTTTGGCGAATTTCTTCAATGATTTTGTAAATAAGGGAATGAGTTGTTCTCTTTCTTAAAAATTTCATTACCCTTTTTTCTAGCTTTAAATTAAATGCGAAAAGTCAAATGTCTGAAGTTCAATCACAATTCAATATGAGGCTAGAACGAAGCAACCAAACAGAAACAGTGATTTGGTTAGCATATTATGAACCCAATTGCTGTCTACTTTGATGTGAACCTCTAAACCGAATCAGTGCAAATTACACTGTGCAACAGTTTAAGACTTGATCGTGTGTGAAGCAAAGAAATCGACTGGTCTTATGTGTTCTTGTTTTATTGCAAATTGAAGTTTTTTTTTTGTTTCTGATTGGATTTAAAAACTTACAATCTTGTTAACCATTTCTAGTTTTTATTTAAGGTCTGAAAAGAAGAAGTTAGAGCTCTTCAGTTAGCCCATATTTGCTATAACAAATCTTATCTTTATTTACAGTTTTGCAACTTCATCTAGAAACCCAGCATGAATTGGGTCAAGGGCAAAGTTTGTAGCTTAAACTTAAATTACCAAACCGTTTATACAAACCAAATTCGTTCGATTAACTCTTAATACAGTTTTAGGACTATAAGCGTGTAAAACTTTCACATAAACTCGTAAATATTCAAATTTTTGGTAATTGTTGGCTCAAAACTTTCCATTTTGTTTCATAATTGAAAAAATTAGAAAGCAATTTAAATTTTTAAATTTTGTGTACCAAAAATCGGAGCTCGAAAAATGTGAAAAAGCGACACGTTGATATAGTAAACGAAATGACCCTTTAATTGTCTTTTCTCAACGTTCTCGTTGCTCAATCAGTGAGATTTTTTTGTTCGCTCTCTTTTCATGAGACTCTTTGCTGGGGCAGAATCCGCCGTGTCGCTTGCTTGTGTGCTATTTTGTCCTCTTGCTCCTTTACTCTTTGCCTGTTAGGAAATGTATAATGCAACAACAACAAAAAAGACACTTTGCGCTAACACTTGGCTCATTTTGCTCAGTTGAACGAAATTATGTAGAACAAGTTCGTGTGTTGCTCAACAACAAGAACTATGAAAGAGAAAACACGAGAAAAACAAAATCAAGTGTTCTGTGAAGAGAGTGAGAGAGTCTATTCAATTTGTTTCCGTCATTTCGCGGAGCAGACAGCATAGAAAATAAATTTTTCACCATAATTGGCGAGCTCTATCAACAATTGAACAAAAAAGGAGGAAAACTTGATGTTTTTTTGTTAATTTTTTTGTAATTTTGAGAATGCAGCTAAGATTTTTATGTTTATGTTTATTCAGAACTGTATTGTATTCTACATCTTCCCTGAATACCTTAAAAAAATTTTAAAAGTGTACGAGAAGTGAAGTTCTCAGACCCAATCAGTAGCCAAAAACTTGAAAGTTCTATAAAAAGCAGTGCTCGCCAATAAATGTTGACCGTTTTTCGTTGTCCAAAAGTAACTATTATATACAGACCCTTTGAGCAAAGAGTCAGGTGCCGTTCCGTCGTCTCTTGTAACGTTCTGTGCTCGAGATTTAAGTCGACGCTCTCGAAGTGTTATTGAATGAGCTCAACTGAGAACAGTCAACAGAAAATCAAAACAAAGCGAATCGAAGAGCTTAGAGAGAGAGAGAGAGAGAGAGAGAGCAACCGTGCATGATTTTTATCGGTTATGTTAGAGCGCAGACCGCAAAGGGATAAACGGTCAACAGTTATTTGCGAGCTTTGATAAAAAGGAATCGGCAGCTAACCAGTCCAAAACCCAGCCTTAGTTTTTACAACTACTATCATACCCATTCAGTTGCTTTTGGTCTAGACGCGATCAACTTTTTTGAGTTATAAAATGTGCCACAGTGTTATCAAGCCGTTTGCATCTGAGCTGTTTTCTAGAAAATATATACAAAAATAGTTAAATATATTTAGGCCTGTTCTCATTTCCGAATTTGATTGTTCGGATTTGAATACAAGAAATTATTCTAAAATTCAATTAAAACGATTGGAAAATCAATGGAAATTTGCTCACACAATCCAAAGAAGCGGGGCGGGATATTAACAATTCCGATTGGAAATCAAAATCGTAAAAATAATCGATTTTAAAATTTAATAGGAAGCTAGTACCGCTCTAAGCTACTTTAAATTCCGGTTTGCAGCCTTAATTCCAAAATATTTCAAATGATATAGCCAGTTCTTGCCGAAACAGTAAGAGTTACTTTTCTTTTAAAACGTGCAATGTCTGCAGTAGACTACACCAAGTAGTTTGCACCGATTAATAGTTGTGGATTATATTTTGATTTGATGTATTTTTTGTTGTTAATTAACCAGTGAAAGGTGCCTTCTATTTTGAAGCTCTCACTGCCTATTTCGAAGTCTTAGGTGCTTATTTGCTTTATGGCACATTTAATTTGTACATAATACACATACAATATCATTTACTTACTCATAAAAAAATGTCATCCAAGTGTGCATGTGGCCAGGAGATCATTGTCAGCGCCAGTTTCTTATTGTGTTTAAAAGTTAAAAATTAAATTATTAGTTTGAGTGTATTAAAAAATTGTTTGTAATTTATTTAAGTTTACTTCTACTACTTAAATGGGCTTAATTTATTTATTTTTGTATCTAGCTACATATGTGAATATTCTCTATATATATACGTATTATGTATAGAAATATAAACTCAAACTATTTATATGTGAAAATTAATTATGAAATCATCAACTTAAGCCTAAATTGAACATCAAAGGAACTAACTTACTCCCAAAGAGCTTCATGCTTGGCTTTGTTTGTCATACCATCGAAACACAACCACACCAACACACACACACACATTACAAAAGTATCTCATGGCCAATTCAATCTAGTTGATAACACTGAAATAATTTGTATCTAATGCTGTAATTTCTTTTTTTACTTTTACTTTGTTTTTTCTTTCCGCGCATTTCTACCCCTCCCTTCCACCATGTATGTCTACTCCAAACAAAACAATACTGTTTTTACTGTGTGTTGTCATAACTTACCTGTAATTTGTACCAAAAAATTTCCCAACAACCAAACCAAAACCAACAACAAACAGCCTATTCAAAATTGTAACTAAAACCAAACTTTCCTAAAACGAAAAGAAAACAAAAAAGAGGAACTGGTGTGGAAAAGCATATGTATATGGATTTATGGTGTTGTATTGATTGATGTGTTGGTGGTAAACAAATGAAATGCTAACATTAAAGTAATGGACAGGAGCAGCAGCAGCCACCTCGTCGCCCCGTTCATCTTTAGCTCAGCTCAGCTCATCGTTTTGTCGCTTTTGTTATTAGCCAAAGCAATGACGAAAAAAAACTAGACACTTTTTGCCGCAATTTGTTATAAGCGTAAGTCTCTTTTGTTGTCACCCACTTAGTAGGTTAAGCTCTCTCCACTCCTCCCACTCGCAAACAAAAACCCCAACACAGCTTACTTTTTGCTTATCCACGCTCACTGAACCACAAATGCAAGTAAACGCCTTGGTTTTGAGTTTATTGTAGTCTGTTGTAGATCGTAGTTCCACCCTAGCCTTTGCAATGAAATAAACCAAATTTTGTATTCAAGTAAGAACCATATCGGCTGAGATTGATTTCCCAAGGTTAAGGGTATTCTGCGCTATTTGTCTAATCAACATTTTGTGTTACTCTCTAACCAGAATTTTGTGTTTGTGTTATTTTGTGTTTCCTTCAAACTTAAATCTGATACTTAAAATTCAATTTGTTTTTCTTTGCTCTTTCTCTCTCTCTCTTGACGCTCAGAATAAGCCAAATTATCGCTTTAATAACCACAATTGGCAATTATGGCAAACAAACAACAACAACAGCAACCACCACAAGATTGCTTTGGAGCAGCTATGCGAGGTGTCCGAGGAGATGGGCTACGATTCGTTTTATACCAACTCGTTGGAATGTGGCAGTAATAATCTGTTGGTCACCTTCGATTATGGCTACAGCGATTCGATTGAGGCCGGTACAGTAGCTGAGACTGAGAAGGATGATCAGGGCGATGAGGGAGCAATTATTTGGTTTGGTACTCCCGTCAATGATGCCAAGCCATTTGAGGTGCATCATGTGCAGCATGAAGCGAGTCTACAGTCTCTGATTTCCTATGATGTAGATGATTTCGAAGAGGAACTGTCGGAGACTGAACAAGATGAAGTTGAGGAAATCTTTTATGATAGCATTGAATGCACTTAAATGTTCAATTGGGTTGGGTTGGAACTAGTCTGGGAAAAGTTGGTAATGTATGTATGTATGTATGGTAACTATATTAAATTGTGACTGAATTGGATTGGATCATGTGTATTGTCTCTGCTTACCATTCAGGGCTTTAGTCTATACGTATAATGGTTTCTTCTACTACTATTTATTACCTTAAAGAGATAAAGCATATATATACCCATATACCGCGTGTCTATTCGTTTGATTTATGTCATTATCTTTGTAAAAGTCTTAAGTTAATTATTATAAATATTATGCACTATTTGCTTATTTACTCAAACTAATTTTAATTACCCGTACTGGAGCCGCTAGTTAGTTTAGTTGTTTAACGATATTTAGTTAACACGTTGCATGTAATGTATGTATGTACAGTTTGATATATGTATGTTTTAAGACAGCAAAATAAAAACGTAAGATTTATCTATCATGTTATCAAGAAATGCGTTTACTACATTTATAAAACTCAACAACAAAATAGGAAACCACATTTATAAATCATATAAAAGCTAACATATTCAAAAGGCAGCAAATGTAGACATATAGTATATATGTATTACCATTTAAACACCAATTGTAATTGATGAACGAAAAAAAAAGAAGGAAAAAAACTAAAAATGAAATCAATAAAAAATATTAAAATGCAAGTGTTTTGGTTTTTCGACTCGTAAATTAGGGTAAATCAGTAAAGTGGCAGAAATTGAAATTAATTGAAATTCAAATTTTGAAAATGCATTGGCAAAGTGATTTGACAACCCACTCGCTAACTGAGTCACACTGAGAAAGTTTATACCGGGTGACCAGAAATAATCTGGCTTGGAAAAAGCCATGAATGAAATTGTTTGACTAGTAAGTGAAAACAACAAAAATGTGGTGTGGCGTCTTAAAAGCCAACTGGCAACTGGTGGAATGACACACCAAGAAAAAGAAGAACTCTATAACCTTTTTTGGAAATACGAACTCAGAACACAGAGAAAACAGCCGAGCAATTTGTATACTCTGTAACAGAAAGAAGGAACCATTTCCGACTGTATAAAGCAGAGAAAGTTTGTTGCTGATTCATAGACAGACTAACTAAAAAACAGTATATACAGATGTTTTAGTCTACCAGCTTAAGAAATAAAAAGAAACGAAAAAAAAGAGAAAGAGAAGAACAGAAAAAATCCTAAAAGATATCTAAATAAGATGAGTTCGAATCTAATGGTCCCCAGTGTTAGCAGTTCTAATTAAGATCAAGGCCCAGGGCCGTTTGAAGGTCAAGCTAATGCAGCTGAAAAGCTTACAAACAGTTTTGTTCTCTCGTGGTCGGCCAAAGAAAAGTTATAAGCAGCACTTCACTTGCTATTGAAATCAAAAAATAAATATTGAAATCTGATAAAAAGTTTTTCTCGATCAACCACGTCTTTGGCATTTAATTCATGTAAGCCCCTCGTGGCTTCATCTTTGGGAATCAATAAAATCCTAAAGTGTTTAACCACCCCTGCAATTTAATAATTAATAAGTGCAGCAGGAAGTGACATAGTCAACAAGTGCTTTGCTACGGCCAGTGGTACGTGTATTCATATGTATAAGTGAGATTTAATGTTAACTCCAAAAATTTTTTTCAGAGCCTTCTACGGGTCCCGATAAGTGTGCTGAGACACCTACGGTTCCCCAAAGCTACTGGCAGTAGAATAGCTTTTGTTTAGCCTTTAACTGGCATTCGGGACAAATTTCAGGAACGCTTTCCAAGCCGCCATCAGTTTTGTTAGGTCCATCATCAACATACAACATATGGTCGTCCGGGACATCTTCTCTTAAGTCGTCCAGATTCCCCGGCGGCTAGGGCCGATGCGTTCGAAAATTGTTTATGTGGCTCGATTTCACCATCATAAGACCATTCGTTTTCAATTATAAGTTACACTGCACGAACTGATAATCCTTTCCTTCTCGCAGTAAAATAAGAACACTGCCATAATTCAAACGAAATCCCAATTTCAACTGACTGATGCGCAAAAACGCACAGCATGCGACAAGTTCAGACGATCTGGTAGTGGCTAGATCGTGCCAGAGAGCACACAGTGTGGTAGTGGTTTTAATTGGGAGCGCTTCTTTAGCGTTCGGACATATGTATAACCAAAAAAATTAGCGCCGACGTGTGCGAAAACGCGCAGCATGTACCTCTGCAAAGACCTTTATATGCACAAATTTGAAATTATTAGGAGGTTAATATAGGGCAGTGGGCTACCGATTCCTATCATTATATATTTTTTAAATATTTTTTTCTATATGTTTTCACTTTATATTAGGTCATTTTTTTGCAAGTTGGAAAACCTACACCTTTCGATGCGTTTATCATCAAGTAGATGGCGTCGTATAAAATAACAGTCCAGGTCAAGAATGTAAGCCCATCTATCCATACCAAAGGACAGAAAGGCGACATCAATTACGAAACAATTTTAGCGAAATTTCAAAAACACCCCTTTTTTGGTGGTTTTCGCACCCGTCGGCGTTAATGGGTTAAACGCCCCCATTGGGCCTTCCGAGCTATTATTAGCACTGTGCCATTTCTTCCTAATGGCTAGGATTAGTAGTTAATTGAAGCTGAACATTTTTTAAACAGTGTAATGCCCTTTATCAATGTTAAATAATTTTTTCCTTTGCCTTCGATTATGGTATAATGGTTTGGGAGATTAACCAAGACGATATCTAGTACCTACATATTAGGGATGTCGAAATATCGATATCGAATACTTGTTGAATAAATTTTTGGCCACAAAAATGGGGGTTTTCTGAAGGCATTCTTTGTCCATTCTTTGTATTCATAAAAATATCGTCAAAATGTATTCAATATCGATATTTCGACAACCCTACTACATATCATGCCTTTCATCATTCCCCCAACAGTTCTATACAGCTGAGATCGCCTACGTCATCAGGCCTGCTGACACCGGTGGACTTAAGCGTAAGTACGGCATAGCCGTGACAAAATTGTAAGAAGATCTAAAATTAGAAACAAGTCATATCTGTGTCTTTGATATTGTTGTTTTCATACCGACTCTTTCTCCCGACTCTTATTCCCCCTATGTCGTTACCTTGAGCTCTGCCAATCCTTAGTTATGTGATGCTTGCGTTGTTCCAGAAGCGAAAACCCACGCCCAGGCCCTGAACACAGCCGCCAAGCTTAGACAGAGCTGCTTCTGAGCCGTGGGCCAATGTGTTCGCGTTTGTCACAAGGGTTTGTCCGGAAAGTAATAGGACGGAATCGGTTTAAAGAAAAATTGGTTGAGCCAATCATCTGGGCTGTAGGGCGGCTGCGGAAGCGTTTTGATGCCGGCCTTGGTCTGGTAGCTGTTCACAAGAAGTCACTTAGTAAGTTCAATTCTGGGACCATCTTCGCGCACATCTTGCGCATCTGGGGAATAAAACAAAAATTCAGTCTACGGTCTCAGGTTAAAACTTTGCGCACACGAGTCACATTGTCGGTGTTTGTCGAAGTCAAAGGTCTTCCAGCATGATCTTCATCGGCAACCTCTTCCCGGCCCTCCAAAAAGGACTGGTGCCACCGAAACACACCACTTCTTGCTAAATCAAAATCTGGGTAAGCCTGCTTGACCATATCAAACATCTCTGTCGCAGATTTACCGAGTTGCACACAGAATTTAATCGCGTACCTCTTGTCGGCTTGCCCCACTCGCAGAACCAGCCGCTCGTTTGTTAGCTAGGAACGCCCTCTACCGAATCCAGTCGGTGCGCCCACGCTCCGAAGTACAGTCGGGGCGGAAGAAAATCAGTCACATTACTTTCCGGACAAACCCTGTAAATCGACTTCATCTCCACTTTTAGACAAAGTTATTGGGTTAGAGCTGCTTTCCTCATTTACTATGCTTGCTATCAGAGGTCGCAAAAATCGGTCGCCCGTTTGACTGTGTCAGAAAACGACCGCTTTCGAGCGAGCAAATTCAATAAAGGTATTGAAACAACCATCAACTACTCTGTCTGCCTCTCTTTGCTTCTGAGAGGAGAAAAACACATATTTTTTTCTGTTTTCTGTCAGGTCTATCTCGTGCCCTTTTTGCAAAATTCACGCATTTAAAAGGTCTTCTTCGCATGTATGTATAGGTGTGTAAGCTTACAGCTTAGGCTCGGCTAACAATATGAAAGTGTGTGAAAAACTATATCAGAGTTCATATGAGCCGAAGTCAGTCGTGATTTTATGCAAACGCGAGCCGAAGTTATGGTTGTGTGAATCGGTGAACACTGCATTGCAAGTAAAACGTCTGTTGTCTGGAGAGGGCTCTCTTATTCACCAACACAAGCGCACTTTTCGTCCTTCATTTGGCCGCCTTAAATCCTTTTTGGTTTCTTACGCTGACTCGCTCTCTGTTATGCTAACCGGCGCTCCTGAGTCGCAACCGATTCAACTAACATTTTTAAAGTTCGGTCTTCGTGAAGACCGCATTGATGACCGATTGACTGATTTGTGCCTGGTATCGGGTTGCTCTCAGTCCGATCAGTGCTGTGTGTTCATCCAGGGCCACCAAGCAGTGAGCGAAATTGCTGCTTAAATTCGGTTGAGGGAACCACGAGCGCGTTTTGTTTTTGTGACGTGAGCATAGCAAATTGAACATTGGGTTAAGAGTTACTTACGAGCTACGCTTGGTATTATGCAGAAGTGGACAAAACTCTTAAATGTACATCGGTTCTAAAAATACCAGTATACAAAAAATTTTAAATATCGGTACCGGTACCGGTTCCGGTTCTGAGTTTTAATCGGTTCTTTTCTGTAAACGGTTCCGGTTTGATTCCCTGGTAACCACAGATATGCTTGTAATCTTTGCAGGAGTTTTTTTAAAGGTTTAGCAAATAACGATTTATCGATATATTTTACTTTCGAAATGTTAAGGCGTCCTAAACTCGAAAAAAATTTGTTAGCGTTGGTTAGCTGAAATCCGCTCCGTAGGTAGCTTCATACTGAGAACACTTAAATTTTTCGAAAGCAGAATTGACAGTTTTTTACGATTTGAACTCTTATGGTTGGTTTAAAAATGTGCAAATCGAGGTTTTTTTGTCGTATTTTTGTTGCTGACATTACCAAAACAGAGTTCAATCAGCTGTTTCTGCCGAACAAGTTTGTAGTTTCCCATCGTAAAGACTAGTCGGAATTTTACGAAAGCATTCCGTTACACTTTTTTAATAGCACTAAGCTTAAAGAGGCACCACGCAGTGTCCGACCATTGAAAGCTGATGACAATTAAATCAAGGCAAAAAAAAAACATCTAAATGATTATTAAAATAGCCTTGATTAAAGTAAATCCAATGAACTTCAGCGATTGCTCCGGGGCTTATGTCAAGTATGTGGCCAAATGTTATATATATTACCAATTATATGTTCTTGCTGTTTGTTTCTTAGTCACCCTGTATCTCACTTCTATGTCTCTCGCTGGTATAAGCAAACGCTCGAGTGTAAGTCTCAGCCAGTTGGCAGTGTGCGCTCCGTGCCGCCAGAACACATTCGGAACGGGTTTTGGAAATAAAAAAAGCCATTTTTTTGTTGCTCGTTCAAGTTAAAAGCAGCTGGCGATTAGCCTACTGCCGCCACCAATAAATACTTACTCAAAATGGCCTTATCAGAACATAGTTAACACTGCTAAATCCATTTGCCACATTGCCTCTGCGACAATAGCATGGATTTTGAAGAAATTCTAGCCAAGTGTGGCAACAGCAGCCGTTATCAGTTTCTGCTACTGTCGCTCTATGGCTTTCTCATGGTCGTCATATCAATGCATTATTTCTCTCAAAATGTCATTAGCTTTGTGCCGGATCACTGGTGCTACCACGAGCAGTTGCAAAATCGTAGTTTTGACGAAATCGAGGCCATCTATGCCCAGTTTGAGAATCCTTCGTGTACACGACTGGCTTTGATCGATGAAAATGGAAGCAATGCTACGATAAGTAATGAGCGTTGCAGTCGCTGGATCTATAAATATGATTTCGGTTACAGAAGTATGAACACAGAGGTGAGTACTAGCCCAGTTCCACTGCCACATATATGTACAATCTTAAAGTGGTTTTAGTTAAAATGCAAGCACCCCAAATGGCTGGTACACGACGATAAAGTTTGAAAAATTTCCTACAATTTGATGAAAGTTTCTGGGGTAACATAAAGGGGGCGATAGTTGCTGCAATGGCCGAATTAAGGCGCTTTTGGGTTTTGTCTGATGCTGTTTGTCTCCCTTAAAAAGTGATTTTTTTTAGGCTGCAATTAATATTAGACTATGAACTGTAGCATAGAGCTCATAAATACAGATATTATTGCTTGGTGTAACCTCCATTATTTTTCAAAAGACAAAAATACTGCAAAATGTATTTTCCGCGAAATCTTGAAAACAAGAGCTGATGGAGAAAAACAGACCAGTTTTGGAGTCAGTGCATAAAACGGGATCAGAATTTAATACAAATAAGTCTGGACCGTACAAAAGTGACCGAACAAAAGTAATTTTATTGACCTGTGTAATTTATTCCTATGTCCTTGTGGTTTTTGAGATAGCATGGAAAAATTGTTATCAGCGAAGAGTGATCCTCTAAAAATTACGTATTCAGAGAGCGAGTTACTAGATGCATTAATTGATGGTTCCTAAAAGACATATTTAATAAATATAACTCTTATCAACTCTCTCATAAATATTATTTATGCACAAATTGAAGAGACATAAGAAACATGTTATTGAAAAAATGTACAAGAGCCAATCTCATCATCTACATAGCGGTTCTGTCCACGGCTAGCTGCATAATGCCAATCCAATTATCGATTGTCAAACTTCGCTTTAATTTATTATAAATTTTGTAATTTAGTTACGGTCTGACGTATGAAGTTTTTGATTTCCTCGATTATTTCATAGACAGCATTTTTGACAATCAACCCAAACTCAAAATAAATTGTTCTAAAATTTTATTGCTTCGAAGAAGAGTTAGACGAGCTTATTTCAATAAAACTTCTTTTGTCAAACACCCTTCATTTGATTTCATTAGCATACCGAACAATCGTCTTTGCAGCAATATAGATAATGGAATTACCAAGCTCACGGTAATGTATTTTTCGCCGCTGACTTCATCTGTGATTTCTTTCAAAAGTTAAAAAATTTTAAAATCACGACAAATATCTATCTTTGGATGTTATTATATTTGGTACACTGCACCATTTGGCATGTAGCTGTGTTTGAGTAACACTGCTGATACTACATATACGTAGTAGTAATGCACAGTTTGCACTGCGATTTCTGTGCATCAACTTTTTAAAATAAATTTTCACACGTTTTGCTTCATATGTCCAGAACACAAGACACAGTTATTCGCAACAGTGTGACCGAACGCTAAACAGTAATCTCACCGATAAATATCATTAACAAATATTCGATTTCCGATATATCGCATCGGAAAATTTGGCCAAAAATATCGATATTTTGATTTTGATATATCGATATATCCGACTTCCCTAGACCTAATACACTTACCATGCAAGCCCCAGAAAGTGTGCTTTGGAAAATGCGTATTATTTTAAGTTGAATCTGTTCTTAAAATTCCCTCCTGGTTCTTACATTTTGGTTATGGAGTGAGGGTAGATTTTTGACCTACAGTATAAACATCTTGGTCTTTGGTCAATTTATTTGCTTTGGATTTTGATATTATTCGGAAACCTAGTTAAAAGTACAAATTAAGAAAGCTTTTAATTTTATAGGCTTAACCCACGAACATTTTGTACTTATTTTTTGAAGTACTATGTATTTTGTTTCAAAAATGTTTTGGGATTGACTTTAGAATATATTAGACTCGATGAAGAACATTTTGCGCTTATTTTGAGAGTAAATAGGACTGTAGTTAAGACCATAACAAATTAATAGTATGACCAAAAAAGATATTATAATACTTGGAAATGCACTTAAAATATACCGAAACAGTCTTAAAACAAGTAAATATTTCCGGATTGTAAAAATCGTACTTAAAATAAGAATTTTGTAATTAAAATAATTATTGTCGTACTTGATTCAATTTTCTGTGTTCTGTTATTTTCAATTTTTGCCACGCCCCTTCCGCCCCCGAAATTAGGAACGTCAGAGATAGTTAGCCATTAGTAATATCTATCAGTTTGCCGAAGAAATGATAAAGATCGGATGAGCGGTTCTCACGGTATGATCAAATAAGTGAATTACCCCCGCCACCCCCACCCACCCGCTCACAACCAACGCACAATCTTAGAGAGAGAGAGAGAGAGAGAGAGAGAGAGAAGAGAAGAGAGAGAGAGAGAGAGAGGGGGAGAGAAACTTAGAGATGAGCGCAGCAGCAGCACTGCATTTAGCTCCTACTCTAGGTACAGAGTATAAATATAGGCTTGACCGACTTTCTCAATTGTTTATTTAAAGCTTAACTGGGTCTGCGATGAGGCCTACAAGGCGCGAGTGGGTCAATCTCTTTTCTTTGTGGGTTCCATGTGTGGCACCCTGATATTTGGTCTGCTTGGCGATAGAATTGGACGCATTAAGGCTTTAATTTTGGCCAATTGGTGCGGATTCTTGGGTGATTTCTCAACAATATTTACACAAAATTTGACTTCATTTACCATAAGTCGCTTTGTGTCTGGCTTGGCGGCCGATGCCAACTCATATCTCATGTATATCCTGAGTAAGTACCTTCTAGCTAAGTGCAATACTTGAAGTAAACTAATTACCCCTGTGCTCTAATCTAGTACTCGAATATGTTTCGCCCTCACTGCGGAACGTGGGACTCAACACTGTTTTGGGTCTCTTTTATTGCCTGGGATTAATAGGAGCTTCATGGCTAGCCGTTTGGGTTGGCCACTGGCGCCTTTTCCTGACCTGCTCCTCGCTACCGTTACTGCTGGTTACGCTCTTTTACTTTCTGGTACAAGAGAGTGCCCAGTGGCTGGTCACGCGGAACGATATCGATGGAGCGATTAGAAGATTGCAGCGCGTGGCCAAATTCAATCGTCGCCAGGTTAGCGACGACGATTTTAAGGCGTTTCGTAGCTACTGTGAGCAACATTATCGCAGGGAAGCCGAAGAGCAGGTTAAGTTGCTTGATATGCTGAAGACGCCGCGCTTGCGCAGCACGACTTTCAAATTGCTGCTGATATTGTAAGTTTCCAACGTAGAATAAAAGGTGCCCAAGACTTCATTTATGTTTCGCCCACTTAGCATAATAATCACGCCCTGCTACAACACCATAGCACGTAATGTGGAGGGTCTGGGCATCTCGCCGTTTATTATGTTCTCGCTCAACGCCCTTATGCTGCCACCATCAGGTTATCTGCAAGGACTACTTCAGGATCGAATTGGTCGTAAGGCCACTGCTGTGAGCTGGATGACCATCACCGGTCTGTTTTCCGCAGGAGCGGGTCTAGTGATATCGCAGGGCAAAAAGAAGGATGTTGTGTTGCTGGTGGGTTTAACACTAGCTGCACGTTTTGGGGTCTCAATTGCCGATGGAGCTAGCTCACAGCTTTCCACTGAGCTGATTCCAACTTGCGTACGAGGGCGTGGCGTGGCTGTTGCTCATGTCGCTGGCTTTGCGGCCTCCTTCCTGTCGCCCTACATACTTCATTTGGGCACGTACTTTAAGCCAGCGCCATCCATAATTTTGGGTCTGCTCTTTTTGATGGGAGCCTACGTTTGTCTGTTGTTGCCTGAGACACGCAACAGGAAATTGCCCATGTCGCTGCTGGAGGGCGAGGAGTTTGGCAAAGGGGAACGCTCCTTTGACTTTTTACATAATCTGCGAAACGAGAAGAAATCAGTTGATGAAGTGATAAGAACCGAGATGAAACTTAATACAGTGGAGGAGGATACTCTTATGAAGACCTAAATAACATTTGGATCTAAAGACATATCTGTAATACAAATTCACAGGGTACTCACAAGTGCTTCTATTCCAAAGGTGTAAAAAGTTTTTGGTCGCCACTTTACTAATAAATTGACCATGGCCTTCGACTATTTTTCAGTGTCCTTAATGTTTTCTACAATATGACGTGCCTTGATAAGGAAAAGCGCTGAGCTCTGACGCAGCCGAGGTGTGCAATTGCCAAGCCTTCCATAAAATCTGGTCTTGTTCAGTATTTCTTGCTCAGCCAGTTGTGCAGTGACGTGTTCAGTCACTCTTGCTCAGTGAGTTTATCAGTGACAGTTCACTAAGTTAAGTTAATCTCAATTCAGTGACTGTACAAATGGTATTTGCTTGGCGTTTTTGTTTGTTCGCAATGTACGGCAGCACTGTTTTAAGCCACATGCTGGTATGGCAGTCCCAAAGCATTTTTCATAAAAATTATATATAGGGGCTGAGTCCCCCTCCCTTAGAGACTAAATGTCTTAATTCACCCAATATATGCAAAGAGCAAAATATTTCTAGTAATCAAGAATTTTAGAAAAAGATGTAAATATTTAGATAGTTTCAAAAGGACATCAGCAGTGAAAAGTATTTACAAACGAAGAACGTTGGATTATGGGTTCAAATATTACGACCGATCGTTGAAAATACGGTAAAATATTTGAACCAATTTCGATTACCCGCATTTCTATACGTGGCAACAGTTTGCGCGAAGATTCATTCTAATCGATTCCTATCTTCTCTTCACCTTGCGTCACTTAGCAAACAGTTATTAAATAATCAAGAAAGTTTTAGACGAAATGTCACTCGAGTTGAAAATTCCTCATTTATATGGTCGTCAAAAAACGCAAATCTTCAAATCTCTATTTAAATCTCTTATTTATTTTCCGCCACTTGGAGAGAAGAGTTGAAAAGACACTAAATGGATCGGCTGCGAACTGGTGGTTCTGGAAATGAACTAGTTCCGAAGTTGAGCGGAGTCGATCTAGGATTTGAACTGTTCTCAATTTGGGGGGTAGAAGAAGAGAAGACAAATTTTTCTGAAAGTCATTATAGCTTGTCCGGCCAAGGTGCAAGAAAAAATAAAAGAAAATTGTTCAACCACCTCTAGGTGGCCTCAGGTTTCTATACCTCTAATCTAAAAACCTATAAGAAGGCAGAAGATGAGCTTATAAATTCAATCTTCAACTTTAAGTATTTATTTAAATGTAGTTTTCATTTCCCGTGAATAGTTTTCTTGTCAGGTTTAAATATTAGAGTAGGTTAATTGTCGTGTATTCGTCCCAGCGCACAGTGGCCAAAATGACAAATTTAGCGGAGTTAAATTAATATCTTCCAAAATAAATGAGATAATTGCAATCTGTTTTTTTCTCTTAAAGGTAGGAATAAAAGCAATAAAAAAATATAAGAAAAAGTTTTTATTTAAATTTTTTTTTATTTTTAAAATTTAAAAATAAAATTTTTTTCAAAATTTCAAAAGATTGCACAATTTTTTGAAGGGTGGAATAAAAGAAATAAAAAATAAAGAGAGTTTTAAATAATTTGAATTTTTTGAGTTTTTAAATAATTGAATTTCCAATAATTGCGTTAAACATTGTTTTTTAATCGGTTAAGTAGTTTGAGTGCAAAAAGCAAAAATATTAAAAATAAAATTTTTTTTGCTTGAAAATGTTCGAAATTTCTTCTTTAAACATCTAGATAAAATATTTAAAAAATAGAAAACAATTATTTTCTTAAGAATCGCACTATTTAGAAGAAAATAAGATATTGGCAAAGAAAATCTATGGATGAACACCGAATCCATCTTCGAAGATCGCAATACATCACAGCAAGGAAGGATATCGGTGTTTGGAGCAAGCCCATTAGTATAATCTCGCAAGTTTTAACAGATTTCGATGCAGTCCAGCTCTCTACAGGTTTTGTTACTTAAAACTGTATCTAAAATTAGGTTGCCAAAGCCAAAAACTTCTTTATGGTAATTTCTTCGTTGAGACAAACTAAAAACAGCTTTTTTCTTGATGCTGACATTGCGCCTAAAAAATTAAATATCATGTAAAGTTGATGGTGGCTGGGATTCATATTGGACATTTCACAAGCACAAGACGACATTGTAATTTAAAAAAAATATTCCACGAATCTCGGAAGTTCTGGTCCACCAAAGTCTTATTTTGGCTGTTTTAAAGTCATTAGTGGTGTACTAAACTTTAACTACATTTTTATACTCTGTACCGAAGGAACATAGAGTATAATAAGTTTGTGCAAAAGTATGTAACAGGGAGAAGGAATCATTTCCGACCCTATATAGTATAAATATTCTTGATCAGCATCAACAGCCGAGTCGATATAGCCATGTCCGTCTGTCCGTCCGTATGAACAAACAGATCTCAGAGATGGTAAGAGATAGAGGTTTGGCATGTATGGGACAAATGCTTCTTATACTTGCAGGCAGATCAAGTTTATTTTCAATTTTTGCCACGCCCCCTCCCGCACCCGCAATTTTGACAAAAACGTCATATCTCCCACAGTTTTACAGATAGATGATTCGTACCTTCTAGCGATAGTTAGTATTAGCAATATGTATAAATTTGCCGAAGAAATGATAAAGATCGGATGAGCAGTTCTCAAGTTATAAGCAAATAAGTGAATCATCCCCGTCCACCCCCCTCCCACCCATGCCCAACCAACGCTGCACATTCTCAGAGAGAGAGAGAGAGAGAGAGAGAGAGAGAGAGAGAGAGAGAGAGGGAAAGAGAGAGAGGGAAAGAGAGAGAGAGAGGGAGAGATGAGCGAAAGAGTGAGAAAGAGAGAAACTTAGTGATGAGCGCAGCAGCAGCATTGCATACAGCTCCTACTCTAGGTACAGCGTATATTATAGTCGGGCTTGACCGACTTTCTCACTTGTTTTATACTAAAGCACAGGTCACAAACAAGAAAATTTTTTTTTGTTTATACATACCCCTAGCTAGAAATAAAAACACATATCTTCCACTTAACTATAACAAAGGCAAGCTTAGACCAAATTTGGCAGTGCACATAAAAAAGCCGGAAGAGCTTAATGATGCACCAGCAGAAATATATGTTGTGTTTGATTGCTCACAGCTGATCAATCAGAGCATGTCAATCAAAATAAGACCTCTTTATAAGCTCAGTGCGATATTAGTAATCGATAGACACATTTTTGGAGCATATAAAAACTTTAAACATGGAATTAAATGGAACTAGATCGACCATTTCGCCTACTGTGCAGCGGTATCTTGGTTAGGAGAGCGAATATATGTGTATAGTCGTTAAGGTGTTATTTGAAAAAAAATATATATATGAAGTGTTATTAGAAATATGTCAGAGTAAATTTGTCCTAGGGGGTGAAATGGCACCCTAAAATTAGTCTTTTTTTTTTTTTTTTTTTTTTTTTTTTAAGGACGATAGAAGCATCGAAAACCAACTCGATCGCTGGACTGCGCTCGAAGTGTGGGACTCTAACCGCACTAAACTACCGCCACCTAACCCGTTTCCCGGCGGGACTGCCTTTCGGTATTACTTCGCCGGGGGGAATGCCCTTAGGCTCACTTAGGATTCTCTCCTATGTATAGAATTGCGCTCATGATCGGCGCGACGCAGTTTTTGGTAAACTATTGTGGCCATGGTGCTTACCGCAGACCAATTCTCTTCCGAGTCAAGCATGATGCTCACCAGGTTACAAGCGGCTGGTGTCCTCCCCACCCTCATGCTAAGCTCGTTTCTTTCTCGATTAAATGTCGGACAGACAAAAAATATGTGTTCTGCGTCTTGTGTGACCCCCTGACAGTCGGTACAGGTTGGGTCGTCCTCGTGCTTAAACCTCCAGAGGTAGTATTTGAAGCACCCATGTCCTGTCAGCAGTTGCGTCAGATAGAAGTTTAACTGTCCATGTCGTCTGTTTAGCCAAGCGGCTATGTTCGGGATTAGGCGTCGCGTCCAACGTCCGTTTGTACTTCCATTCCACCTTTCCTGCCAAAGCTCGATTGTCGCTGATCTTTGCGCTTCCCGATTTTGAAGCCCTGCAGTCTCCGCCAAGACTTTCCTCTCGTTCGCCAATAGATCGATGGGGATCATGCCCGCTACCACAAGTGCTGCCGCGTGGGATACCGTGCGGTATGCAGAAGCCACTCTCAGCGCGCATAGTCGGTAGGCTGATTCTGCTTCTGCTCTGTAGGACTGTGTTGTCATGGCACCTGCCCACACTGGTGCTGCGTAAAGGAGGATCGAAGTGACCACACTAACTAGAAGCCTTCTCGTACTCTGCTTGGGTCCGTGGGTGTTAGCCATGATGCGCGCTAACGCCACGCTCGCAGTAGCAGCCTTTTTGCTTGCATAACGCAAGTGCGCGCTATATGTGATCCGTCTGTCTATCATTACTCCCAAGTATTTGAGGTATGGACTGGAGTGTATTGTGGCACTTCCGACCACTATGCTGGTAGTTTCGACTGCCTTCCTGCTACTAATGAGCACGGCTTCCGTCTTGTGTTCGGCGAGTTGGAGTCCATTTTGGGTCATCCATTCATACACTATACTAATAGCATCGTTAGCTGCTCGTTGGACTTCGCTTATGTGCTTCGCCACCACTATCAGTGCCACATCATCTGCAAATCCTACAGAGGTGCATCCATTTGGCAGCTGGATTCGGAGGACATCGTCGTAGGCCACATTCCACAATAGTGGGCCAAGTACCGATCCTTGAGGGACTCCTCCTGTGATCTGCTTCTGCTTTGGTCCGGACTCTGTGTCATACTCCAGCACTCTGTTGGAAAAGTAGCTTTTTGTGATTTCCAACAGATAGCTAGGTACATCGAATCGGCGGAGTGCTCCAACGATGTTCGGCCATTTTACCGAATTGAAGGCGTTTTGTACGTCTAGCGTTACCACTAGGCAGTACTCTTTCGTTCCTCGGTGCCATCTTGTGCCCTCGATGGCTTTCTCAGCAATTGATGCGACATGCTGGATGGCACTAATAGTTGATCTGGCCTTCCTGAATCCGTACTGTCTGGCTGCCAGCCCTCCGCTACTTTCAATTGCCGTCTCGAGCCTGTTAGCGATCAGCCTTTCCAGTACTTTTCCGGCCGTATCCAGCATGCACAGTGGCCTGTACGCTGTCGGGTCGCCAGCTTTCTTACCTGGCTTGGGTAAAAGAACGAGCCGCTGTTTTTTCCACTGATCAGGGAATTTTCCTTCTTCCAAGCAATTCGTATAAAGCTGACTGACTACCGTGGTATGTTCCCGAATAGCCATTTTGAGTACCTTGTTTGGGATGCCATCTGGTCCCGGGGACGTTTCGTTTTTTATAGTTTTTGCTACCTCATGGAGCTCTTCTTCGGTAATGGCCAAAACGGTGTTGTCTTGAGGCTGGAGTTCGCTCTGCCAAATGATCGTTGCTTGTTCTGGGAACAGCTGCTCAACAATTCTTTGGACTAGTATGGGACATGTAGGCATGGAACATTTTTTCATCTTCTTCATGACCAGTTTATAGGCTGATCCCCAAGGGTTTCCGTCTATTTCTGCAACTAGTTGCCTAAAGCACCGTACTTTGCTATTCTCTATGGTCTTTTTAAGCTGCTGGCGGGCAGTTTTGTGAAGTGCTTCTTTTTCTATAAACGAATCGGTACCTCTGGATCGCTGTGCCACTCTTCTAGTTCTCAGGCAGTTTCTTCTGATGCTTGCGATTTCTTCGGACCACCAATAGGCTGCTCTTCTGTTTCCGAATCCGGGCTTTCTTCTTTGCATTGACGCATCACATGCTCGTACTAAGACCTCCGTCAGATGTTCAGCTGTGGTCGGCTGCGCGTAGCTTAGTTCCTCCAGGAAGAGTAAGCAAGTCTCTTGGTCCAACGTTTCCTGTTTGTATCCGCCCCTCTTGAGGGTTCTGACGGCTTGGCTTGCTAGTTTCACTTCAGTGATTATCGCTTGGTGATCGCTCAGCGTGATTACCTCGCTAACTTTCCAGCTAGAAGACGCAGCTAGGCTTCTGCTTATGTAAGTCAGGTCGATCTTGGACCCCGTGTTCGCTCTATTAAAGGTGTTATCCCTTCCATCATTTAGCAGAACCACATCTAGGGTAGCTATGGACTCTAGCAGTGCACGTCCTCTTGCATTTGTGTATGGGCATCCCCATTCTACCGCCCATGCATTAAAGTCTCCTGCCACAATGATTGGGTGCTTCCCTCGGGCTACTTCTACTATTTCGTCCATTCCCGTTTCGAACTCTTGCTGAGTCAAGCTTGGTGGGAGGTAGCAGCTAAGAAAATATATTCCTCCAATTTTGGCGCAAGCGCAGTGCATGGTTCTTCCCTCTTCTTGGGGATGCGTACGTAGCCCGCCCTTGCCACAGCACCAGACCGCAGCTTTTCCGTGCTCGCTTTTTACCCATAGGGCTTCCTCTTTGTTTTTGTGGGGTTCACTTATTAGAGCTACATCGATTGCCTCTTCCAGGACCGTTTGGTGAAGAAGATCCTGGGCGGCCACACAGTGATTAAGGTTTAGCTGGAGTACCTTCATGCTTGGGGGTGAGTGTATCCTCCAGAGCGCATTGAACAATGCTTACTTCCCGGATAGTGTTTGACGGTCTCCTTCTTTCCTGCCATGCAAAGAAAGCATTCGGGCTCCGCCTTGCAGTCCTTTGCCTTGTGTCTGGGCTTCCCGCATTTCAGACAGCAGTCTGATCGGTCGATCTCGCTGTTGCACGATCTAGAAAGGTGGCCGAATCCTAGGCATCTGTAGCATCTAGTGGGGGACACTTTTTCACGTATGCGGCAGCTGACCCACCCTATTTTGATTTTTCCTCTCTCCAGTAATTTCTTGGCTTTTGGCTCCTTGATTTTTAGTACTGCAGTCTGGGTATTGTAGTACGCCTCCCTCAGCGATTTAATGCAGTCCTCGTTTATCTCCTCGTCATCATTGGTCACCATGCGGACTGCCTCGATGATCTCCTCCTTGGTCGTCGCTTCGTCCAGATCTCTTATCTCGATTAGCGTCTCCTTAGATAGCGTACGGATAGTGGCTTTTTCGCCAAGTACTTTTGCCATTTCGGTTTTAAATGCTTCAGAGTGCTGCTCCTTGTTGCGGTCAAGTTCGATTAACAGTTCTCCCTTGGCAGTCCTTCGTACTTTGTGCACGCTTTCGCCTACTTTTTTTAAAGCGGGATCAGATTTCATTGTTTTTAGTATGTCACTATAGGTCATGCTCCCAGTTTTGGCGATAAGTAAAGCGTCAGGCTTATAGGCCTTCCGTGGAGGCCTCGACTTAGGGCGCCTTGATACTTCTTGCCACTTTTCTCCTTTTGTCTCCGGCTGAGTATTTTGGTCCTTGGGGCCACTATCCGTATTGCTCCTGCC
The DNA here is from genome assembly GCA_018904235.1 of Lordiphosa stackelbergi. NCBI lineage: Eukaryota > Metazoa > Arthropoda > Insecta > Diptera > Drosophilidae > Lordiphosa > Lordiphosa stackelbergi. The sequence continues at coordinate 73,655 of JAEIFU010000202.1, read as the reverse complement.
TGCTTCTTTGGCTGCACCTCGGACGGGCATGTTGCGTGCTGGGTGTTTTGTGGTTGAAGAACCTGTGGTGTTGGCTGCAATGCCTTTTTGGCGCTTTGGGGAGGACCTATTCTGTGGTGGCTCGTCCCTTTGCCGCTTCTCGATGGGATTTTTCTTGGATAACGGTGAGCACTGCGTGCCTTGCGTCTTTGAGTGACCTTTAGTTACCTCCTTTCCCTTTTCTTCCAGGTTATAGGAAAAAAGAGCAGATTTCTGGAGTGTTGAGATACGCTGCGCCAACTCTTTCATCTCCTTTTTCACGTATCTCGAATCCTTAAGCATCCGGGAAAGTTCTAAACTTTTCTCAACCAGGTTGCAGAGAATGGTGCGCAGGTTATTTTTTCCCGCCTTTCCTTGGATATCTGAGCTGGCTGCACAAAATTGAAACAGTTTTTGCGCCCCTACTTGCTCTGACGGAGGCGATAAGCTAAGCTCCATCTCCGCTTCCGCTTCTTTTACTGCTGCTTCTTCAGTGCGCTGTTCATATTTCTCCGCTTGAGCGCTGGTTGCCCGTTCGTCTCTGGGCGTGGCGCGTTGTGGCGGCGGTGTTCTCGCCAACGCAGAGCGTCGTGCGAACGCCGCCAAGCTTTCCGTATCCAGTGTGTTTAGCAGGGGCAGTTTCGACAGGCAAAAATATAAATAAAGAGAGTTGTAGCTTACCCGATTTATTTATTTAGAAATATAAAAGAAAAAAATGAATAAATTTAGTTTTCCTTCTATTTCTTTATCTCGGCCTCCGTGGGACTCGAACCAGCGACCTCCCACTCGAGAGTCAAGCAGTGTCCCTCTCAGCCAACCACGCTTAATTATTACGCTGGCTATTGCGCTGTTTCAGAAGTCGGGACAGCGTTCAACTGCTTGCGCACTGCTTTACTGCTTGCGACAATGTTCTTGCACATATATACCACGTTGGTGGATTTGTCTGTAAGTTTTCCCGGGGAAATAATGCACTTTTCACAAAGGCGATCATAAACACGTCTATTCTCTCTCACTGATCTCGGAACTCTTCCAAAAGTCAACCAATAATTAGGACGGGTATGTTCTGGCTAATAGACCATCTGTTTTTGCCATGTTCATACCCGTTACTCGTAGAGTAAAAAGAGTATACTAAATACTATAAAGTTTATATATTCTTGATCAGCATCAACAGCTGAGTCGATATAGCCTTGTCCGTCTGTCCGTCCGTCCGTCCGTCTGTCTGTATGAACACCTAGATCTCAGAGACTAAAAGAGCTAGAGCAACCAAGTTTGAAATGTAGACTCCTATTGTCTGCACTCAGATCAAGTTTGTTTCAAATTTTTTCCACGCCCACCCCCGCCTCCACGTTGGAAAATGTTGAATAACTCCCACATTTTTTAAGATATAGAGTTCAAATTTGAAACTTAAATTTTAATTCGCAATAACTACAATCGCTGAAATTTTTATTAATATCGGATCCCAGTTAAAAAATGTTGCATACTTTTCGGATGTTCCCACTCAGGAACACGGGGACTCTATTAAACATTTCTTCTCATGAGTAACGGGTATATCGAGGTCGGATAAAGCTGACTTTAACTTACGCACTCGCAATGTTTTTCAATGATTATTGTTTGAGCAGTTTGTGGATACTCACTTATAAATTCTTTTTCACGCGCGACTAAAAAAATTCCTAGCTGCGTTTTTTCTTTTTCTAATTTTTTCCTCCAAACTAGGGAATAAAACCGAAACGAATCTCGGTTCAAGGCTCAAGCCATTTATATTGGCTAAAAACTTTTTATTCTCTGTGCCAAAGGTACACAGAGTATATTAAGTTAGTACACTCAAAAAAAAAAAAAAATAAATCCATACGGGATCAAATCAATCCCAAGCGGTAATGAAAACAACCGATCTGGAACAGGATTGAGTTGATCCGCCTTTGAAGAGCAACAAATACATAAGTGCACAATTAAATCCCAAAAGCTGTATCATGTTTGGCTTGGATGACTTTAATTTGAGACAAGACAACGCTTCTTTTCCTTTTCTCCGCCAGGCCACATGCCATAGGACATCCTTATCAACTTCAAACTTGGTTTATTTAAGACTTCTGAAAAAAACAAAGAAATATAAAAATTGTTGTGTTAACTGGGATTCGAACCCACGACCATGCGCACTGAACACGAATGGAATGGCATTTCATCGCACACCACCATCCCCATCGGTTGTTGCATCATGTCTAAAAGGCTACTTATATTTCTTCGCTCTCGCCCTTCAATTTATGGACATGTGATCTCGAAAGGGATGGAAGTAAGCACATTTAGAATGATACAAGTTCGAAAGTCATGGGTCAATCCTTATTAGATTCAATTGTGTAGAATATCCTGGAAGTCGGATTAAATTTTCAAACTCATGCCGGGCTTACTCCAAGATTAATAATATTGAAAATATCTCGACTTTTTTTTCTGTGTATGTAAGAGAGAGAACGAATCATTTCCGACCCTATAAAGTATATATATTCTTGATCAGAATAAACAGCCGGGTCGATTAAAATACAAATCAAATACGAATACGATAGAAATTCTAAAGTTATAAGCAAAAAAGACCATTGAACCAGTGAAAATGTTATGTATATACTGGGGTGCCAGATTTTGCCGACGGTTGGTTTGTAAATCTATCGAAAAAAACGTCGGTGCCACAGAACTTCGAGAGATTTCATATTCCTATTAGAAAATCTAGTTAGAGCATTAGATGATCCAATTGAAGTTCCATCTCTAAATACAGATCAGAATCTCTTGTCAAAAAATTTCCTCTATTTTAGTGATTGGTTAATTTGATTTTTAACTGAAATTTTATGATTGTATTATAAGTTTTTTGATGCATTTTTAAATCATAATTCAAATTTAAGTCATATTCTCCATAAATATAATGCAAAATTTAAAAATTTGTTGACGCCAAACATAAGGTAATATAGCTTAATCCGCTGGCTGTCGAGTAGATGGCGCTGTCATTGAAAGAAGGAGCCACTGTGAAAAGAGTCTTGCCAAATCTCCTAACAAAACACGGGAGGTTTGAAACCAACCAAATGAAATTTCTGTGGCACCTTAGAATTGGCATGCGGTTGGAATTTGGTTGGAAGAGGTTTCTGTGGCACCCCCGATAGTCTGAGTTTACGGAATCTGGATTTGGGGTCGAAATGTGGCAATTCGCCCTTCTCAATCCGACAGAGCCTTTCTATGTTTTGTGTGTGGGAGTAAGTTTGTGGAATTCGGTGACGCAGTATGATGTTCACCGCACAAAATTATATAATATCCTATGCCTAAGATCTATATATTCTGAAAAGCAAAATGAGATCCGAACAATCTTGAGTGATCTTGAGTGCCCTTAGCCGCCCCCTTAGCCAATTCCAAGATCCGCCACTGATTGCACTCTAACCAGCGAAAAAAACCTCTGAGCCGACTCCTGAAATTTGAAACAAGCCTTTCAATCTTTAATTTGAAATAGGAGAGGAATTCATAGAGAAATGCGTTTTTAACTTCTAAAAAAAGTTTCAGATGGACACAAAGGATGCTTGAGAATATTCAACATCATTTCAGTTACTTTATCAAGGTATTAACATTTATGCTTTGGTCGCTCCCTCAATGGCAAGGTCACACATTGATTTCGAATTGTAAATTAGTTGTGATATGTCGACAAAGTGCTTATCATCTGGAATATAATTTAATCAATTCGATTAACTTTGACTCAACTCAGACTGGCACCCATTCTAGCGATAAAGCGACAATACACTTATCAGCCGAGCTAAAGACAAAAGAGGCGTTTCAACTATTCAACTCCAATATATCGGTTGGCCGAGGCCGCTTTCACAACATGCTCTTAACTATGCAGGGAGAACGGTTTCATAGCGTAAGGCACAGCTGGCCCGGCAGTCTGTGCGTGACAGTGCCAGAGAGCGGACGAGCGGCCTCCGCAGCACCCACAAACCACTTGGACCGTTTCTGTGTCGTAGAATCTCAGCGCATGCTTCTCGGACGAAAACGAAAACAAGTGGTGAACGCATTATGGTAATGGATTTTGACGCGATATTAGCCAAATGTGGCGACAGTCATCGTTACCAATACTTGCTGCTGGCGCTTTACGGCTTCTTAATGTTTGTCACTTCAAGGCACTATTTCGCCCAAAGTGTGATCGGGTTTGTGCCGGAGCATTGGTGCTATCACGAGCAGTTGGAGAATCGCAGCTTTGCCGAAATCAAGGCCATCTATTCAAAATTTGAGTATCCCTCGTGCACGCGTCTAGCGTCAATCGATGCAGATGGCGGCAATGCGACAGAGAGCTGGGAGCGTTGTGATCGCTGGTTTTATAATTACGACTTCGGTTTCCGAAGCATGAATGCTGAGGTGAGTTACTGCCGAGCGGGTTATCTGAAGAGAGTAACGGTTTTTTTCTACAGCTCAATTGGGTTTGTGATGATGCTTACAAGGCGCGCGTGGGTCAGTCTCTCTTTTTTGTGGGTTCCATGTGTGGTACCCTGATCTTCGGCTTACTGGGTGATCGAATTGGACGCATCAAGGCTTTGATTTTGGCCAATTGGTGTGGCTTTCTGGGCGACTCAGCGACAATCTTTGCCCACGGTCTTACGGTATTTTCAGTGAGTCGCTTTGTATCTGGATTAGCGGCTGACGCAAACTCCTATCTCATGTATATACTGGGTAGGCGATCATTCGAAGCTGCAACGAGCCACCTGTTTCTAATTCTTTCCTAAACAGTGCTCGAGTATGTCTCCCCCTCACTTCGCAATCTTGGACTTAACACAGTAATGGGTCTGTTTTACTGCCTGGGCCTGATCAGTGCCGCTTGGCAGGCTGTTTATGTTGGTCACTGGCGCATCTTTATGGCGTGGTCCGCGCTACCCGTTTTGTTGGTAACCGTATTTTACTTCGTGGTTCAGGAAAGTGCTCAGTGGTTGGTAACGCGACACGATATCGATGGCGCCATAAAGCGATTACAACGTATCGCCAAACTCAATCGTTGTGAAGTGACCGAACAGGATTTCGAGGAGTTCCGTACTTACTGTCTAATTCAGTCGAAGGAGTCCACCTCACGGGTGTTGAGTCAACCGCAAAGCAAATTAAGTGACGCCTTGAAGACACCACGGCTACGCGGAAACTTGATCAAAATGCTGTTTGTATTGTAAGTCCGGGGCCACATTCGACAGAGACGCTTGATCACTAGGATCTAGGATCAAGCTGTTCTGCTGAATGCGCCCAAAGATTTTCATTGGACTTTATCTTTCTATCTACTCATCCATCTTCTTTATATCAACGCAGCATGATTATAAACGTCTGCTACAACACTATGGCTCGCAATGTGGAGGGTATTGGTATCTCTCCCTTCATCATGTTCACCCTGGCTGCCCTCACCCTGCCACCTTCTGGTCTTTGTCAAGCACAGATCCAAGAGCGGTTCGGTCGTAAATTCACCTCTATTAGTGCCATGTTAACTTCTGGACTGTTGACAGCAGCCTGTGGCATTTTGTTGACATTGTGGAAGCAGCCCAGCGTCATGCTGTTGGTGACTCTAATGCTGGCCTCCCGATTTGGCATCTCAGTCTCTACGGGCGCTACCCTGCAGTTCTCCGCCGAGCTTGTACCAACCTGTGTTCGGTCACGTGGCCTGGCGGTGGCTCATGTAGCTGGGGCAGCCGCATCGTTTCTTTCGCCCTACATTCAACATTTGGATACCTACTCTCGAGCAGCGCCGTCGATTATACTGTTTTTGCTCTTCTCCATTAGCGCTTGGATTTGTTTGCTGCTGCCCGAGACGCAAAACAGGAAGCTACCCATGTCGCTGGCCGAAGGCGAGCAGTTTGGTAAAGGGGAGCGAATGTTAGACTTTTTGCGACCCTCCAAGAGGAATACTGAAGCCGAGGGTAATGCAGAAACTCAGCAGAAACTTGTGCCAGCGTAAATTTTTAAGTTCATGTTGTCAATTGATAAAATTACTATTAAGTGTAATATACTTGTTATAAGTTTTTTTATACAAACACAGAAATTTTTCGACTTCATCTTTTGAACTTTCAAGGAACTCATCAACTTACATTTGGCGCCTGCAAGGCAGCCAAATAAGAATTTGACTCAAGAAAAAATATCGTATAGCTGCCATACCAAAAAAGGTCTGATAAAAGTCTTGGTAAGAAAAACTTTATTGTTTTCAAGGCTATTGCTCCCAAACTTTATATTTATCCATATTATATGCTTCCACATAATCCTGATAAATTTGATCCAAATCGAATGACTATAGCATATAGCTGCCATAGGAACTATCGGTCGAATTAGTGGTTCTAGTGAGAAAAAGTTTTTTGTTTCAATGGCAAAGTTTTAATACTTTCCAGTGATGAACAAGATATGTTTCAAGACAATTTTGGTAAGTTTGATCTAAATCGGATGAATTTATCGTACAGCAGCCATATAACACACTGGCCCGCCAAATGATCAAGTAGTGATACCATCTATTGCTCAGTTAGGAAATCACTCGGTTAACATTGTACAAAGCAAGAATTAAATTGTTGAATGAAAATCATTTGAAACCTTCTTTTTATATATATTATACGGGCTGCAAAGGTATATAAACTTCGGTCGAGTTGAACTTAGTATTCCCGGACATGAACTTCTTATACTTTTAGGCAGATCAAGTTTATTTTAAATTTTTGCCACTCTGCGGGAAGCCCCGCAATGTGGAAAATATATCATATCCAAGGGCGTACCCAGGGGGAGGCAGCTGCTCCCTCCCCCTTTCCCCCTTAATCATCGATTTTGACCCGAAAAATACAGCTTTTCTCTAATAAATTAAATTTTTCGAGATTATTTTGAAGATTGTTTCTCATTTCATATCAAATGCATCTTGATCTAATTATTTAATGTTTAAAAATATAATTAAAGAAATATTGAAGAAAAGTTCAGGCATCTTTTTGGAAAGCTGGCTACTCGCTTGGTCATATCTCCCACAGTTTTGTAGATAGACGTTTCGACTGTTTCGAATATTGTACGCATATTTATTGTTTCAGTATTGTTTTCCGATTTGTCGAAGGAATGGTAAAGGTCGGATATGTCATGTTATGAGCATAAAAAGACCATACCGCATTTTCTTCAGAGAGAGAAAGAGAGAGAGAATTAACAAAGTGAAGCCGTCAACTTTAGCTGAGGGCCAGTTGATGTATGCCTGTAGGATGTACATTTGTTTGCCTCTGCTTGTGAACTGCCGTTCTCTTCTAACATTTACATCGCAAAAAGAGCGCTGTCTCGCTCGGCTTCACCTTATTAATTCTACATATTTTGACACTTATATAAGAAGTTGTGAAAGAGCGAGTGTGGCTACCTTGTTAAGTATATCTTAGGAGTAAAATTTGATTTCAGCGTAACGCGACGCTGACGTCAGGCATATTTTGTGTTGTTGTTTTAGCATAGTGTCTCGGTGGTAAAGAGGGTGGTAAGGGGATTGGAAAGTGGGGGTGACTAAACAATGACTTGACAGTTAAGGAACAGTGACTAAACAGTAACTAAACACTGACTTGGCAGTGACTAAACCGTGACTTGACAGTGACTTTAGCGTGACTTAACAGTGACTTGACAGTGACTTAACAGTGAACTAAACAGTGACTAAACAGTGACTTAACAGTTAATGAGCAGTGCCTAATCAGTGACTAAACAGAGACTTGGAAGTGACTTGACAGTGAATATACAGTGCCATGGCAGTGACTTAACAGAGACCTAACAGACTTACAAAAAAAAAGAAAGATCACAGAACCAGTTAGTATTTCTACTCTCCGTAAGTTTTCTTCTTTTGAAAGATTGTCATTGCTGAATTATATACCATGGAGAGGGCTTGTGAATTTCGGTTTCGGTCAAGGCAATTACGTTGGCCTAATGCCATTTTTAACTGTTCAGAAGTCGGAGGTAACTGAATATTTTTTATATTCTAACATGTATAATTATGGGGGTTAAACCCCAAAATACTCAACAACAATTATTGTGTAACAAAGTCACCGCGGTCATCCATGGCTTCTTTTTAAATGAATTTAACCCCCAAAACCCCCCCTGGCTACGCCACTGGATTGATCATTGATGCCACAATGGCCAAAGTCCATCTATTGCTCAGTTTGGGAACTACTTGGCTAACATTGTTTAAAGCGAGAATTAAATTTTGAATGAAAATTATTTAAATCCATCATTTATATAAATTATATAAGTTGCAATGGTGTATGAACTTCGTCCGAGCCGAAGTAAGCTTTCCTTAATTTGTTCAATCTTTTAAATTTTATTTTTGATCTTTATCCATTTAAAAATGGTAATTTAATTTTTGCAATAAAAAACGGTTCAAAGGTTGAACATTAATTGGAAAGGTTGGTTCATGTCATTTACTTATGAAAAACAATTTCGGTCAAATGAACACCACGGCTGACTTGGCAGTATTATGGATCGAGCGCACCGGACGAGTACGTAAACGGGTTTGTTTATCTACCAACATTCCAGTTTCACGAACTCGCTTCACGAATTGATCCACAAATTGATTTTTATTTGTTAAATTTCTCACAGATTGAGTCGAGGCATCACCACTTTGAAAATATGTTTTTAATATTTTCCAACTTTCTAAGTTTTTACTAAATATTATTCGCTTTCCGAATGACATTTGACGTTTTTAAAGTCAAATTATGAATAGTTCAAATTCCAAAAACTAGATGGACCACCGTGTAGTTTTTTAAACTTTTTGCTGTGTTAATCTACGACAGAGTCCCCTGTATTTCCGATTTTTATACTCAATTGGGGATTGATCCCCTGAATCGCAATTTCTTATTTTGGTTTTTGATTGCCAACTCAAAGTGAACTGAGGTATTTTTCTGCCATATCATAAGCGATATCAGATAATTGTAAACCTACTTAATCATGAATTGATTAAGCTGGAAATACACTTTGAATTCAAAGTCGCTAGTCTCTGTTGTGTATTGTCTCAGTCTATTTAAAACATAATGACCCACATGGACCAACGACTGTTTCCAATAGACCAAACATTGTGACAATAATTGATTTAAAATAAAATATCCCAAATAATTCCACCATTTTTAAGAGAAGATACTTTCTTTTAATTGAAACATGTATTGAGCAACCATATAAAACTATGTACATTTGATCTGGGTGCTGACATTTACTGCACTAAATAACTCGGTCGATTTTATGCATTAATATGATTGATTTGGTTAATCTATCCCTAACTGCTCAACATTATGTCCTAGGGGTGTTTCTGTTCCAAAATATTGTGAGTTATCAAGTTTAGTCGGGGTTTTCTTTTCAAACCGGCAAAATGTGTAAACAGTTGTGTAATATTTTGGCATTCTTATTCTTTGTACTTGTTCTACTGCTTGTGAATATCTTTGAGTTGATGTTCATAATACAAATTTATACTTTTGGATACTTGTCTGATGAGGAACCTGGTAAATAAGATCCATATTCATGTCGATAATATTCAATAGTGGCCGGGTGTGGCCGAACAGTTAGTGTGCTGGCCTGCTGTGCGGGAGGTCGTGGGTTCGATCGCGCCTCGGAACAAATCATAAAAAGTTTTTTTCTTTCTATAGAAAATAGCTTTTACACATCCGGTCACCCTCACCAGCTATTGGCGCCAGCTGTGAAGTAACAAGCCATGAAAGAGCTTCTCAAAACCTTGCGTTCGGATTCAGTTTTAAACTGTAGTTTCCTTTCTATTGTGCGAAAAATTAAAAGCACCCATGCCAACAGATTGTGAGAAGCTTGGCTTGGCCCTTTGGGGCTGTATAGAAAATTAACACAACAACAAAACGAGAAAGGCAAAGCTAACTTCGTCTGTACCGAAGTTTTGATACACTTGAAATAGCTTGTCTCAACGGTTAGCGACTTCGACCAAACTTCGCAGATCAGCTTAAAAACATTACATATTGCCCATGACCGTGTTTAACAGCAGTAATATTGAGAACAAACCAGTTTTTCTTACTAAAATCCATTTTCCGAACGAACATTTGTATGGCAGCTACAAGAAGTAGTCATCCGATCCGGTCGGTTCCGACATATTAGCAGCGTGCAGTAAAAAGAAGACTCTGTGCAAAGTTTCAGCTCGATAGCCCAAAAACTGAGGGACTAGTTCGCGTAGAAACAGACAGACGGACAGACGGACGGACAAAGCTTAATCGACTCAGCTCGTCATGCTGATCAAGAATATATATACTTTATGTGGTCGGAGATGATTCCTTCTATGCGTTGCACACTTCTGGGCAAAATTATAATACACTTTTCAAGTGTATAATAATAATTCTATAATATCTAAACATTTTTAGAATATGTCATTTGTTTTCTTGATGCCTTTCTGATGCTATATGGTCTAACTGGAATTAGTTATTTACAATTAAAGGTAAGTAAATATTCAATCAAAAATCATAACCTTCTAAAAGTATATTTCTCCACAGAAGAAATACTTTTTGCATTTTTGGATAATTATGACCATAATAGTTGAGCTGCTTAATGTGCCAATTCAATTTGTAGGAATCACCACCTCGAAGGTTCCCATGGCTACTGTACCTTTGTTTAGTGTGCCCCCATGTAAAGATGAGTGTTGCTTTTACCATATTTATACTAAATTTGTTTTTTATCTTAATAGTTTTTGTGGCCTATGTCTTGGTTTTATTTATACGAAATTTGAAGGAAGTGCCAGATATAAGAGAGTAGGTCTTCTTTGGATCGGCAAGGCTGACTGCTCTGATGGTTCACGTTAAGTGTCTATGATCATTTTTTTAAAATCAGCGTGGATCATTTTGTATCATCATTTGGAATAAACTGAGAACCATTTGACAAGTTTGTGGATAGGTCTAGCAGCTCTGTTTGATGGAATGGTAAAGATCGGATAAAGGATACTCAAGTTATGAGCAAAAAAAGATCATACCGCATTTTCTTCAGCACGACGATTTTAGAGAGAGAGAGAGAATTAACAAGGTGAAGCCGTCAACCTCAGCTGAGGGCCAGTTGATGTATGCCTGTGAGATTGAAAAAGACGGCAGAACATTTGTTTGTCTCTGCTTGTGTACTGCCGTTCTCTTCTAGCATTTACATTGCAGAATAAGCGCTGTCTCGCTCGGCTTCACCTTATTAATTCTACTCATTTTGACACTTATATAAGAAGTTGTGAATGAGCAAGTGTGGCTACCTTGTTAAGTATATTTTAGGAGTAAAATTTGATTTCAGCGTCACGTGACACAAAATATGCTTGTGTTGTTGTTTTAGCAGAGTGTCTCGATGGAAAGGATGAAAAGGGGAGGGGAAAGTGGGGGTGACTTAACAGTGACTTGACAGTTAATTAACAGTGACTAAACAGTGACTAAACACTGACTTGGCAGTGACTAAACACTGACTTGACAGTGTCTTAACAGTAACTTAACAGTGACTTAACAGTGACTTGACAGTGACTTAACAGTGACTAAACAGTGACCTGACAGTTACTGAACAGTGACTTGGAAGTGACTTGACAGTGAATAAACTGTGCCATGGCAGTGACTTAACAGAGACCTAACAGACTTACAGAAAAAAAAGAGATCACAGAAGCAGTTAGTATTTCTACTCCCTGTTAGTTTTCTTCTTTTAAAAGATTGTCATTGCTGAATTATATACCATTGAGAGGGCTTGTGAATTTCGGTTTCGGTCAAGGCAATTACGTTGGCCTAATGCCATTTTTAACTGTTCAGAAGTCGGAGGTAAACGAAAATTTTGTATATTCTAACATGTATAATTATGGGGGTTAAACCCCCAAATACTCAACAACAATTATTATGTGACAAATTCACCGCGGTCATCCATGGCTTCTTTTTAAATGAATTTAACCCCCAAAACCCCCTCTGGCTACGCCACTGGATTGATCATTGATGCCACAATGGTGTGGCATCCCCGATGAGTTCCCTCACGCGGTAGCTGCAGCCACCTATCGATATTCATCGCAAGCCTTCGAGATGAAGCTTGTTCCATCACTGACGTCGAGTCTTTCCCGCGAATTCTGCCAGCGTAACTTCGATCGTATTCAATTTGTTGTATTTTAGCGAGTAATATTATTATTTAATAAAGTTAGTTATAAAGATAACTAAAATGGCCAAAGTGGTGGGTCCATCTATTGCTCAGTTTGGGAACTACTTGGCTAACATTGTTCAAAGCGAGAATAAAATTTATGAATGAAAATTATTTAAAACCTTCATTTATATAAATTATATAAGTTGCAATGGTATATGAACTTCGTCCGAGCCGAAGTAAGCTTTCCTTAATTTGTTCAATCTTTTAAATTTTATTTATGATCTTTATCCATTTAAAAATGGTAATTTAATTTTGCTATAAAAAAACGGTTCGATATATTTTAAAGGTTGAACATTTATTGGAAAGGCTGTTTCATGTCATTTATTTATGAAAAACAATTTCGGTCAAATGACCACCACGGCTGACTTGGCAATGTTATAGGTCGAGCGCACCGGACGAGTACGTATACGGGTTGGTTTATCCACCAACATTCCAGTTTCACGAACTCGCTTCACGAATTGCTCCACAAATTGATTTTTCTTTGTTAAATTTCTCACAGATTGAGTCGAGGCATCACCACTTTGAAAATATGTTCTTAATATTTTCCAACTTTCTAAGTTTTTACTAAATATTATTCGCTTTCCGAATGACATTTGACGTTTTTAAAGTCAAATTATGAATAGTTCAAATTCCAAACACTAGATGGACCACCGTGTAGTTTTTTTTAACTTTTTGCTGTGTTAATCTACGGCAGAGTCCCCTGTAATTCCGATTTTTATACTCAATGGGGGATTGATCCCCTGAATCGCAATTTCTTATTTTGGTTTTTTGATTGCCAACTCAAAGTGAACTGAGGTATTTTTCTGCCATATCATAAGTTATATCAGATAATTGTAAACCTACTTAATCATGAATTGATTATGCTCGAAAAACACTTTAAATTCAAAGTCGCTAGTCGCTGTTGTGTATTGTCTCAGTCTATTTAAAACATTATGACTCACATGGACCAACGACTGTTTCCAATAGACCAAACATTGTGACAATAATTGATTTAAAATAAAATATCCCAAATAATTCCACCATTTTTAAGAGAAGATACTTTCTTTTAATTGAAACATGTATTGAGCAACCATATGAAACTATGTACATTTAATCTGGGTGCTGACTTTTACGGCACTAAATAATTCGGTCGATTTTATGCATTAATATGATTGATTTGGTTAATCTATCTTTAACTGCTCAACATTATGTCCTAGGGGTGTTTCTGTTCCGAAATATTGTGAGTTATCAAGTTTAGTCGGGGTTTTCTTTTCAAACCGGCAAGATGTGTAAACAGTTGTGTAATATTTTGGCATTCTTATTCTTTGTACTTGTTCTACTGCTTGTGAATATCTTTGAGTTGATCTTCATAATACAAATTGTTACTTTTGGATACTTGTCTGATAAGGAACCTGGTAAATAAGATCCATATTCATGTCGATAATATTCAATAGTGGCCGGGTGTGGCTGAGCAGTTAGTGTGCTGGCCTGCTGTGCGGGAGGTCGTGGGATCGATCGCGCCTCGGAACATGTAATAAAAAGTATTTTTCTTTCTTTAGAAAATAGCTTTTACACATCCGGTCACCTTCACCAGCTATTGGCGCCAGCTGTGAAGTAACTAGCCATGAAAAAGCTTCTCAAAACCTTGCGTTCGGATTCAGCGTTAAATTGTAGTTACCTTTCTATTGTGCAAAAAATTAAAAAGCACACACGTTTAGAGATTGACAGAAGCTTGGCTTGGTCCTCTGGGGCTCTATAGCAAATTAAAACAACAACAAAATAATAATTCTATAATATCTAAACATTTTTAGAATATGTCATTTATTTTCTTGATGCCTTTCTGATGCTATATGGTCTAACTGGAATTAGTTATTTACAATTAAAGGTAAGTAAATATTCAATCAAAAATCATAACCTTCTAAAAGTATATTTCTCCACAGAAGAAATACTTTTTGCATTTTTGGATAATTATGACCATAATAGTTGAGCTGCTTAATGTGCCAATTCAAGTTGTAGGAATCACCACCTCGAAGGTTCCCATGGCTACTGTACTTTGGTTTTGTGTGCCCACATGTAAAGATGCGTGTTGCTTTTATCATGAATTTATACTAAATTTGTATTTTATCTTAATAGTTTTTGTGGCCTATGTCTTGGTTTTATTTATACGAAATTTGAAGGAAGTGCCAGATATAAGAGAGTAGGTCTTCTTTGGATCGGCAAGGCTGACTGCTCTGATGGTTCACGTTAAGTGTCTATGATCATTTTTTTAAAATCAGCGTGGAACATTTTGTATCATCATTTTGGAATAAACTGAGAACCATTTGATAAGTTTGTGAATAGGTTTAGCAGCTCTGTTTGAAGGAAAAACAAGCACTAATTAATCGCGCATGTATTCATTTCGACTGTGTTTTCTATTATTTAAATAAATGGTTGTCACGCCCCTTCCCGCCCCCGCAATGTGGAATCATATCTCTCACAGTTTTGTAGATAGACGTTTCGAATATTCTACGCATATTTATTGCTATCAGTATTATTTTTTCGATTTGTCGAAAGAATGGTAAAGATCGGATAAAGTATACTCAAGTTATGAGCAAAAAAGACCATACCGCATATTCTTCAGCACGACGATTTTAGAGAGAGAGAGAGAGAGAGAATTAACAAGGTGAAGCCGTCAACCTCAGCTGACGGCCAGTATGCCCGTGAGATTGAAAAAGACGGCAGAACATTTGTTTGTCTCTGCTTGTGTACTGCCGTTCTCTTCTAGCATTTACATTGCAGAATGAGTGCTGTCTTGCTCGGCTTCACCTTATTTATTCTACTCATTTTGACACTTATATAAGAAGTTGTGAAAGAGCGAGTGTGGCTACCTTGTTAAGTATATCTTAGAAGTAAAATTTGATTTCAGCGTCATGTGACACAAAATATGCTTGTGTTGTTGTTTTAGCAGAGTGTCTCGATGGAAAGGATGGAAAGGGGAGGGGAAAGTGGGGGTGACTTAACAGTGACTTGACAGTTAATTAACAGTGACTAAACAGTGACTAAACACTGACTTGGCAGTGACTAAACACTGACTTGACAGTGTCTTAACAGTAACTTAACAGTGACTTAACAGTGACTTGACAGTGACTTAACAGTGACTTGTTACTGAACAGTGACTTGGAAGTGACTTGACAGTGAATAAACTGTGCCTTGACAGTGACTTAACAGAGACCTAACAAACTTACAGAAAAAAAGGGAGATCACAGAAGCAGTTAGTATTTCTACTCCCTGTTAGTTTTCTTCTTTTAAAAGATTGTCATTGCTGAAATTAAGCCCTTCAATTTGGCATCATGTTTCACATCAAAGCCTTGTGAGTGATAAGGACACTCTCACCTTTTTTTTGTTTTTAATTTTACCTTCAAAGCAGGGATTAAAACCGATATGAATTTCGGTTTCGGTCAAAGCAATTACATTGGATTAATGCTCTTTTTAACTGTGCAGAAGTCGGAGGTAAGAGAAATAATGTTGTATTCTAACATGTATAATTATAACATCTAGAAAAAATCATGAAACTATGACCTTTGTTTTCGCCTTTGAAATCTACTCCAATCTATCACATGGTCACTTACCAAAGAAATTTTTTCTGATATATCGTTTATAAAATATCGATAATCGCCTATATCGGCACTAAAACTATCACATCGGAATAACCCCAATCCTGAAACAAAAATATCGATATTTCGATATGTCGATAAAATATTGACAACCCTTGCAAAGGCACCGGAAGGTAAGTTCTGGTGAAACAACTGAGCTTATCGTTTTAAAATATTAAAAATCCATTCATTTAACAGCAGAAAAACTGAAAATAACACAGTTCCTAAACCCAAATCTTCTTCTTATAGTTGCAAACCCGTGTGTGGGGCATCAACCTAGAATAAAATACCAAATTATTACATATTACCCGCTGTGTTACTGATTCCCCATACTTACACGAGCACAGCATAAGCTCTCCATTGACCAACACTGAATTGGTATAGCAAGCAACTGTTAGCCAACCAAGTATTAAATGTCCTAAAATAAAATTACCACTATAATAACAGAATAAATTTTGATATTTCAGAAAATGACTACTTACCCAATCCAAAAATATTCAACACTTCGTTATTCTTCTCATAACTGGGCTCGTAATAGTGATGCCCATAAATCAGAATACCAAACCCCAACAATATATATATAGCCGTAAGGAGTAGCCACCATTGGAGATAGCAAAAATCCTGTGAAAAGTCGAAAGATATCTAAATTGATATAACTTTGAATGAAAATTTGGCACCGAGCTCACCTTAATTTTGTAAATGGTCATTATTGTACCATTCATACTGTGGACACTCCATACATAATAAAGTCGATTCAGTCCCGACTTTATTTGTAAATCTTAAAGTTGAAAAATTGTGCATAAAAACAGCGACTTCAATTATTGAAAATGTGCCATTTACCTTTACCATTACGTATAGAGGAAAGAATTATGAATATACAGACAAAAATTATTATGTGTAAAAGCACCGAAATGAAGACAGTCATAATTTTAAGAAAAATATTACAGGCACAACACATGATTGGGCTATTGGTATTGAAATGAAACTGAGCCTACCGTTCTGTGGAGTATTATAATAAATTAGGATTGCAATTATTGCTAATGCATAAAGTAATAAAAAGGTAAATAAATAAAAAGGCTGGGAACGAAAAATGTGCAATAGAAGTATTCACTTACATTTCAAATGAGATCATTAATATACATGTTTTTCTAGTATTGGATTATAGTTAGTCTTATATATAATACTTAATGTCAAAACTTCTGCACAATGTGTGTGTGTTTGTATATATACACATATGTGTGTCTCAATTGTACAGGGTGATTCGGAGTCGGGACACTCGACTGCAACGATCTTACTTGTTTTAGAGTTGTAGGTTAGAGTGCTAAACTCGAAAATTGAATGATTTTATTTTAAATTTTAATTTTTGGTACGTACCTAAAAAACATTAATATAGATAGGTGGCTGCAGCTATCGCCTGAAGGGATTGATCGGTGATGCCACAATGACCAAAGTAGTGGCTCCATCTGTTGCTCAGTTTGGAAACTACTTTGCAAACATTGTTTAAATCTTCAATTAAAACCTTCATTTATATAAATTATATAAGTTGCAATGGTATATGAACTTCGTCCGAGCCGAAGTAAGCTTTCCTCAATATTTTTTATCCTTTAAATTTTATTTATTATGTTTATTAATTTTTAAAACGAAGTAATTTTTTAAACTTTTTGTTCTGTTAATCTACAACAGAGTCCCTTGTAATTCCGATTTTTATAATCAATGAGGGATTGATCCTTTGAATCGCAGTTTCTTATTTTAGTTATTTGATAGTCTCAGTGAACTGAGTTATTTTTCTGCCATATCATATGTGATATCATACAATTGTAAACCTACTAAATACTGAATTGAGTAAGCTGGATATACACTTTCACATAAGAGTATAACATGTATAGAACAAACATATCAAACTATGTATATTTGATTTGGGTGCTGACTATTACTGCACTAATTAATTCGGTCGATTTTATGCATTAATATGATTCATTTCGTTAATCTATCCCTAACTGCTCAACATTATGCCCTACGGGTGTCTCCATTCAGGAATGGTGTTAGTTTTCATGTTAAGCAAAATGTGTAAACAGCTGTGTAATATTTTGGCGTTCTCATTTTTTGTACTTTTTCTACTGCTTGTGAATTTCTTTGAGCTGTGCCTCGTACTGCAAATTGTTTTTTATGGACACCTGATTGGAGAAGATCCTGGTAAATAAGATCCGTATTCATGTCGATAATATTCAATAGTGGCCGGGTGTGTCTGAGCAGTTAGTGACCTGCTGTGCGGGAGGTCGTCGGTTCGATCGCGCCTCAAAACATCTCATAAATAGTTCTTTTCTTTCTTAGAAAATAGCTTTTACACATCCGTTCCCCTTTACCAGCTATTGGCGCCAGCTGTGAAGTAACTAGCCATGAAAAAGCTTCTCAAAACCTTGCGTTCGGATTCAGCGTTAAATTGTAGTTACCTTTCTATTGAGCGAAAAATTAAAAGCACACACGTTAAGAGATTGACAGAAGCTTGGCTTGGCCCTTTGGGGGCTGTACAGCAAATTAAAACAACAACAAAATAAAAATTCTAAAACAAACATTTTTAGCACATCTCATTTATTTTCTTGATGCCTTACGAATGCTATATGGTCTAAGTGGAATTTATTTTAATTACGTACAATTAAAGGTAAGCAAATAGTGAATCAAAAATCATAACCTTCTAAAAGTATATTTCTCGCAGAACAAATGCTTTGTGCATTTTTGGATAATTATCACCATAATAATTGAGCTGCTTAATGTGCCAGTTCAAGTTGTCGGAATCACCACATCGACGGTTCCCATGGCTACTGTACCTTTGTTTACTTTGCCCACATGTAAAGATGAGTTTTACTTTTACCATGAATTTATACTAAATTTGTTTTTTATCTTAATAGTTTTTGTGGCCTATGTCTTGTTCGTATTTATACGAAATTATAGAAATTTGAAGGAGTTGCCAGATATAAGTGAGTAGGGCTTCTTTGCATCGCACTGTGGGCCAGAAATCTCATTTTTTGGCCAAAACTCTGGCATTTCTACTCCAGCCTAGCTAGGAAGCTGAAATTTTCGACGAAATGATCTTAAGAGGTTGATAATCCAAATCAAAATCGAAAAACATTTTAACTTTTTCGATTTTTAATTATAGAAAAAAAACTTGTAATTGGATTTGACCAATTCTTGCAAAGAAGTATATATAAGTACCAGAAAAATATAAATAATAAATATGTCTTGATATATTTAATGGTTTATGAGATATTGACCGAAGCAGTTTTTGAACTTGACTGCCCACCCTGTCGAGGATTTTCAGTCAATCTGACTACCCTCACCGATTTTTCCATTTATTTTACCTCCTCTTTGGATTCAATACTTAAAACATGTAAATAAAAATAAAAATTTAATTAATTAAAAATCTAATTTTTTAACATAATTCAATTTACCTTCAGTGGTTCTAAGTATATGCTACACATTTTAACACATTCAAATTGGCTCTGTATAAAATTAGTTTACCACAGATTGTATGTGTTATATTCCGAAGTTTAGAAAAAAAAGCATACTTCTAGGCTGACTGTATAAAAGAACGTGGTTGATTTCAAATGGGAATAAAATTTTAAATGCGATATTATAAAAATTCTAAGAAAAACCGCGCAAAAGCGGTAATTGCAAGCAAATTAAGAGGGGTACTTCTGGGTACTCTTAACACAAAGTTGCCAAAAGTAAAAAATCCACAAAATTTTTGATTTTTTCAATTTTTTAAGTAAACGCTTTCCAATGGAAACGTTTTGATAATTTTTTATGGCAATCTAGTGCGTAGTCGAAAATAAGAAATCAAATTGCGGCAACTGTTGCTTTTCTAACTTTGACTATTATTATTATTTTTATTTGCAGAGATTTTAAGAAAAATCAACTTTGAACGGCTGCCATTCAAAACCTTTTTTGTAAAAAGGTTCCAAATTTTGCCATAAAATAGCTATATGTATTCAAAATCATAGGGAACCTATGTTTTGTCCATTTTCCCAAACCAAAAACTGTGACTTTTGGCCAAAATTTCGGGCTAATGGCCCAGTGTGCGGTGGGGTGAATTTTCCGGAATATTGGTATGCAGTTATTGTTGAATTCCGAATCAGATCCACTCCATTTCCGAATTCCAAAATCCGATCTTAGTACTCACTTTCAGCATAAGATAAAACTACTGTGATAAGCTCAGCTTCCAATCGTTTATAGTTTAGGCTTTGCGGCAGTCACCAGTCAGTGAGTCAGTCAGGTGGAACTCTTTTATATTTATTATTGCAGCTCCTGTCAAGAAACCGTTGGAGCAACCCTGCCCTGACCCTCACAGATCTCACCGCTATCGTCGTCTACGGTAGAGCATCGCCAGCACCAACGACAACCATTAGAACCACCATATTCTGGGCCCTACGAGGTGGTGAAACGACCTACGGATCGAGTCTTTGTCATTAAAATCGATGGCAAGGAGCTGTTTCGACGGAGCGCCTTAAGCCGGCGTTTGTGACGAAGGAACAAGAAACTGGAAACGAATCACAACCACCATAGACGCTACGTACATACGAACGACCTCGTAAGGTTAGATTCGCTCACGACCTGGTCACTGGGGAGGGAGTAGCTGTGGCATCCCCGATGAGTTCCCTCACGCGATGGCTGCAGCCACCTATCGATATTCATCGCACGCTTTCGAGGTGAAGCTTGTTCCATCGCTGACGACGAGTCTCTCCCGCGAATTCTGCCAGCGTCGCTTCGATCAGATTCAGTTTATTGTATTTAGCAAGTAATATTATTATTTAATAAAGTTAGTTATAATGATAACTAAAGGTGATGCCTCGGTGGCTCCATCTGTTGCTCAGGTTCCATCTATTGCTCAGTTTGGAAACTACTTGGCTAACATTGTTCAAATCTTCATTTAAAACCATCATTTATATAAATTATATGAGTTGCAGGGGTATTAAATTTTATTTATATCTTTATTAATTTTTAAAACAAAGTAGTTTTTTAATCTTTTTGCTCTGTTAATCTACGGCAGAGTCCCTTGTAATTCCGATTTTTATACTCAATGGGAAATTGATCCTTTGAATCCCAGTTTCGTATTTTAGTTATTTGATAGCCTCAGTGAACTGAGGAATTTTTCTGCCATATCATATGTGAAATCATACAATTGTAAACATACTAAATCATGAATTGATTAAGCTGGACATACACTTTGAATTCAAAGTCGCTAGTCGCTATTGTATAATATCTCAGTCTATTTAATTATGACTACATGACATTATGACTCACATAGACCAATGACTATTCCCAATAGACCAAACATAGTGACATAAATTGCCTTAAAATAAAATATCCCAAATAATTCCACCATTTATAAGAAAAGATACATTCTGTTAATTATGACATGTATAGAACAACCATATCAAACTTTGTATATTTGATTTGGGTGCTGACTTTTACTGCATTAATTAATTCGGTCGATTTTATGCATTAATATGATTCATTTGGTTAATGTATCCCTAACTGCTCAACATTATGCCCTAGGGGTGTCTCTATTTCGGTGTGAGTTTTCATGTTAAGTTGGGGTTCTCTGCTCAAGCCAGCAAAATGTGTAAACAGCTGTGTAATATTTTGGCGTTCTCATTCTTTGTACTTTTTCTACTGCTTGTGAATTTCTTTGAGTTGTGCTTCGTACTGCAAATTGTTGCTGAAGGACACTTGGCTGAAGAAGATCCTGGTAAATAAGATCCGTATTCATGTCGATAATATTCAATAGTGGCTGGGTGTGTCTGAGCAGTTAGTGTGCTGGCCTGCTGTGCGGGTGGTCGTGGGTTCGGTCGCGCCTCGAAACACTTCATAAAAAGTTTTTTCTTTCTTTAGAAAATAGCTTTTACACATCCGGTCACCTTTACCAGCTATTGGTGCCAGTTGTGAAGTAACTAGCCAAAACCTTGCGTTCGGACTCAGCGTTAAAGTGTAGTTAAATTTCTATTGAGCGAAAAATTAAAAGCACACACGTTTAGAGATTGACAGAAGCTTGGCTTGGCCCTTTGGGGCTGTACAGCACATTAAAACAACAAAAAAATAAAAATTCTATAATATCTAAAAATTTTTAGAACATCTCGTTTATTTTCTTGATGCCTTACTGATGCTATATGGTCTAACTGGAATTTATTTTAATTACTTACAATTAAAGGTAAGCAAATAGTCAATCAAAAATCATAACCTTCTAAAAGTATATTTTTGCACAGAACAAATGCTTTTTGCTTTTTTGGATAATTATCACTATAATAATTGAGCTGCTTAATGTACCAATTCAAGTTGTAGGAATCACCACATCGACGGTTCCCATGGCTACTGTACCTTTGTTTTGTGTGCCCACATGTAAAGATGAGTGTTGCTTTTATCATGAATTTATACTAAATTTGTTTTTATCTTAATAGTTTTTGTGGCCTATGTCTTGCTCGTATTTATACGAAATTATAGAAATTTGAAGGAGTTGCCAGATACTGTGAGTAGGGCTTCTTTGGATCGGCAAGGCTGGCTACTCTGATGGTTCATTTTAAGTGTCTATGAACATTCTTTTTAAATCAGCGTGGAACATTTTGAATCATCATTTTGGAATACGCTGAGAATCATTAAAACAGTTTTTCGGTTCGTTTAGCAGCTCCGATCGATGGAAAAACAAGCACTGACTAATCACCCATGTATTTATTTCGATTGTGTTTTGTATTATTTAAATAAATGGTTCCAATTTCTTAACTGACAAACGATAAAACTATGTGCTTAAGACGTCCAAAAAGGTGAATTGATATAAACAAGTCACGACTTTCTGCAGAAACCCAACAGTAATAGACTCTGACACAGAAACAACTTGATGAAATTATAATGAGGTCAATCAAAAAGGTGAGGGAATTTTAAAATTTCTTTTATAATTGTAATTGAATAATAATACTTATCTAATAGATTTCTTCAAAGCAAACTGATTTGAACCAATGTTGGGTTATTCTTATGCCATGTCCTTGAGATATCGTCAAAAATCCTTTACATCATAAGCCTATTATTAGATTGAAAAATCTGAAAGTTTACAGAAAAATTGAAAAATGTATACTCATTTATTTTTATATTATTATTGAATCATTATCTTCATGATTTTCGTTTGTAACAATAGTTTACAACCAAAAAGAGCCATTTCTACTACAATTTTTATACCCTTGCAAAGGTATTATAATTTTGCCTAGAAGTGGGTTCTTTGTGAGAAAAACTATTTTGTTTTTTAATGTTAACGTCTCCCAATTCAGCGATTGTTAATATTATATGCTTTCACACAGATTTGGAAGTTTTGGTCAAAATCGGATAACTATATCTCCATATCGATCGGAAAAGGGGTTATATTTAGAAAAATTGTTTGTTTTAATACTGGCATTCTAATTTATTATAACATTTGCAAGGGTATTAAAACTTCGCCAAAGACGAAGTTTGCTTGGGCTTCTCGTTTTTAGAATAGTTTGGATTGCTGAACTCAAAAAACAAGTTTGGGAACTTCTTAAGATATATTTTTTCTGTGGATTCACTTAAATTTTAAGCCATATCTCAATTCAGAGACGTGAAATTTAGCCAAGCAATTTAATTTTGCATTATTCCTGTCACATTCAAAAAGCATTTAATTTGGTTTTAATACCTATTACTCGTAGAGTAAAAAGGGCAGGGATGCAAACAACTCGGATATAAGGACTGGTTCGGTTCAGTGGTTTACACAGTTATTGAACCGCCGGTTCGGTTCATTGCATGGTTTTTGGGGCTTACTGAACCGCGGTTATGGTTCGTTTCGGTTCGATTCGCTCTTTATTCATTGAATTAACTTAAGAAATATATTTTTGATACAAGTATTCAGATTATTCATTAACAAAGGTTTTTAGTAATTCGGGTATGTTAAAAATTTCGACGGAAATTTCCTTATAAATGTTCCCATATCGTTTTAAAATCCTACAACTTTACATATCAAGTGACAAAAACATCTTTGGTCACTTGATATTGTTTAGAAACTTTGACGGTTTGAAATCAACTAATGAAAGCCAAGCGTATCAAAATAAACTGCATTCCTTTATATGTGAAGTCCTACAAATGCCGGCTACTAAATTAGATGACAAAAGTTTAGCGATTTGAAGCCGTCTGTTCAAGGCCAAGTAGATTTAATACTTCCGTTTTTACTAACCTATGATCTGGTAGCCGACCTTTTTCTTATCATTTCTCATATAAAGACCTTTTTGATTAGTTTGACCTGATCAAGTAATCTCTGACATATTTGGCACTTCACATATAAACTTACCTCAAGCGAAGAACAAAATTAGCAAAAGCATGGACAATGACAGCAGCGGATGGAGCGACCTTTAAAAGTTGGCGATGAGTTCCGCATTCGAAATAATGACGAACTGTATGAGCTCTATGGGGACACCTGTCTGGTCAAGCGCATAAAGCGACAGCGGCTGGGCTGGTGAGGACATGTCACCAGGATGGACGAAGAAGCTCCAGTAAGGAAAGCTTATTATTCGAAGGCGGCTAACTACGGAGGAAGAGGCAAGCAGGGGAGACCTCGACTAAGATGGGATGACCAGGTTCGGGCAGACATTGCCAAGCTTGGTGTGACCAACTGGTCCCAGCTCGCACGGAGCAGAAGCGACTGGAGAGCATTACTTGCAGAGGCCCAGACCGTCAAACGGTTGTAATGGTCAATTAAGAAAAAGAAGATATAAACTTATACAATTTTAATTTGAAATCCTTAAGTTCATACGGAAATCGACTTCGATATGATTAATACACCCTATTATATAATAAACATTTAATTTTTAATAAACTCAAATATTGACATTTCCATTTGATTAGTTTTATTATATTTGTATACGAATAATAATAGAATAATATATCTCCTAGTATATTTTCATCAATATTGGCTCTTAAGTCTGGTAAAACAACCTTCAATGTGGAAAATGTTCATTCTTCCAACACTTGTGTGGGTGGAACTGCTTAAACTATTCGAGCTATTCTTAAGTAGACTTTCCTGATAAATATTCCAATATTTAATAATTTTTAGGTAAACGCTAACAATCGATATTTTATTTTTTTATGAAATTGAATGTATACGTTATGTTTTCATTAACGTTTTGAATTTTGTTGTATATTAACATTAAATGAGATTTAGCTATCTTCTTCCCTTCTTCTGGTAGCAGGATTGATTCCTGAAATCTAAGAAATCGAATTTAAAAATAGTTGGAGCCCTTTTTTCCAAAGAGTTGACAATTACTGAGCTATGTCGTCCTCCTTTTTTTCAACCTTAATTTAATTTAAAAAAATGTATTGAGCCAATCGGTACAATTCTTTAAAAACTGTCAAAATAGGCTCCTTCTGCGTGGATGCATCGCTGCTTGGATCCCTTCTGTCTCAAAATGCACACCTTTCATCGGCCTTTTCAGACGAGGGAAACAAAAAATAGTCCGGAGGGCCACATCTGGGCTGTAGGGCGGAAGCGTTGGAATGCCGGCCTCGGTCAGGTAGCTGTTCACAAGAAGTCACTTTTCAAGTTCACTTTTGGGACCATCTTCGCGCACAACTTGCGTATGTTCAAATGCTCCGTCATTTGCGTATTCAGATTGTCAGTGTTTGCCGAAGGTCTTCCAGCACAGTCTTCATCGGCGACCTCTTCCCGCCCTTCCAAAAAGGCCTGGTGCCACCGAAATAAGCCACTTTTTGCTAAAGCAACATCTGGGTAAGCCTTCTTAATCATATCAAACGACTCTGTCTCAAATTTACCGAGTTTCACACAGAATTTAATCGCGCACCTCTTGCCGGCTTGCATCACTCACAGAGACACGTCGCGAGAAAATGCCTGTCCTGACTCTGCAGATGTTCGGAGACAACTGACCGGCCGCTCGTTTGTTAGCTAGGAATGCGCTCTACCGAATCCAGTCGGTGCGCCCACGCTCCGAAGTACAGTCGCGGTGAAAGAAAATCAGTCCTATTACTTTCCGGACAAACCCTGTATATTGTTGGTTTTTGGTATTCTGACGAACCCAGAGTATAAGAATAATGACGTTGTGTTGAATATTTTGGGAGTGGGTAAGTAGTCATTTTCTGAATAACAAAATTTTGTGCGTTATTATAGTGGAAGTTTTATTGTAGGGCATTTAATACTTGGTTGGCTAACAGTTGCTTTCTACACCCATTCGCTTATGGTCAATGAAGAGCTTGTACAGGACTGAGTATGGGGAATCAGTGACACAGTATTAATATGTAATACTTTGGTATTTTTTTTCTAGATGGATGCCCATTGTCAACACATGCGATGAGAACTAGAAAAAGAAAAAGATTTTGTTCTAGGAACTGTCTGATGGCAGCCGTTGTTGTTGTTACACGGTAGTAAACACCACTGGTTTATCAATATTACTCCATGCGATATTTTCATAAGTTTCATTATAAACGTCAATTTAAATCTACGTTCAACAATTCGTGTCTCCATGAATTTGGTTACCTGAAGACGAAGTAATTTGAAGTTTATTTTTCGTTTTTCGCTCCTCCCGTCCCCAGAATTAAAAAAAAACACCTCATATCTCCCACAGTTTTGTAGATAGAATCATGTTTGTTTATCGATTTGGAGAAGGAATGATACAGATCGGATAAACTATACTTAAGTTATGAGCAAACAAGACTCTGATCCGAGCTTAAAAACCTTCTGTGAAATGGCACAGAAACTCTTTTAAGCCGGTTCGAACCCGTTCCATAAAACACAATTTCAAGTTAATACTTTAATTTAATTCTGAATATTTCAGGCTCTGAACTAGTTTCTAAACGGTTCGAGAACGGTACTGATCCATTAAGATATCCAACTTCATATCACCAACTTACAGTCCAGATATCAAGTTCATAGCTTAAATAACTTCTGTGTTATGATAACTTAATGAAGTATATCCCGACAATAATATATATGTTTAGATTGACCGATGAGAATTTGTTGGTTACTATATTTTGTTGTTGTTAACCAAACTAAAATCCACTACGGTTTCGGTATCCAGTTGGGCTACCGAATTATTGAGTTTCAGAATTTTATACTATGGTTAAGTTTTCCGTAGCTCAACTGAAGGTCGTGGGACCATAAATGTGTCTAAAAATGTACTTAAAAAGCCAATTACTTGAGGTAAAATTAAGTGTAAAATTAAATCGGGAAAGGGATCCTAGTTATTTTAAAATTGATTAAACCATTTTAAGCATGGACCGTAACTATAAGTTTAAAAATAAAAATTGGGACTTATTAGTTATTTCATGACTTAAAACAAAACAAATTTTTGAAACTATTATTTTATAAATATGTACAACAAATCATAAAATAGTATTTTCATTTGTATTTTTTTATCTATGAATATGACTCTATGCTCTTAATTGCATTGTCCTTGCAAAGACTTGAACAAAAATTGTCCGGATGTTTGTAACGCACAGAAGGAAACATCTCCGACCACATAAAATATATATATTCTTGATCAGCATGACGAGCTGAGTTTATATATCCATTCCGTCTGTCCGTCTGTTTCTATGCTCCCGTCTGTCAGCTCCATCGTAACCAAACTTTGTACGATAATCTTTGGTATATACGCTGCACATTTGTCTGAACGGCGGAGATTTTAGATATAGCTGCCATAGAACGATCGGTTGAAAAAGTAGTTTTAGTGAGAAAAAAATTTTGTTTTCATTTTCATACCCCGATTTAAATGTTCTGTATCTTAACATAATTTCACCCAGATTTATCAAAATCGGACAATTATAGTATAGCTGCCATACAAAGATAGGTCTGAAAAAATCTTTAGTGAGAAAAACTTTTTTGTTTTCAATGCTATCGCTCCCAACGCCCGCATTTATAAGTTTTCTATGATTTCACATAATTTCACCCAGATTTATCAAAATCGGACAACTATATAGTATAGCTGCCATACAAAAGATAGATCTGAAAAAAAGTCTGAGTAATAAAAACTATTTTGTTTTCAATGCTATCGTTCTACTTTGATACAGATCTATAAGTTCATATACTACCACACCACTTTGTCAAGCTTTGATTAAATCGGATGAATATGACTCTATGCTCTAATTGCATTGTCCTTGCAAAGACTTGAACAATTGTATAACTTTTTTTTTTAGGTTAAAATTTAATGACAACAGTTATTTTCGGTCCCTGTTATTAGGCATGTTTTGTGGGGCCCCTGCATTTAGTTTTATTCTACTTTAAATAATTCTACCATTTTTTAACGAAAATGCATTGTTTTGAATATAGCATGTGTATAGAAGAATCTAATTAAGCTATATATGGTGTGGTTGCTGACTTTTACTGCACTAATTAATTCGGTCGATTTCATGCATTAATATGAGTCATTTGGTTAATCTACCCACCCCTAACTACTCAACATTATGCCCTGGTCGTGTCTCTATTCCGGAATTGGGTGAGTTTTCATGTTAAGTTGGGGTTTACTACTCAAACCAGCAAAATGTGTAAACAGCTGTGTAACATTTTGGCGTTCTCATTCTTTGTACTTTTTCTACTGCTTGTGGTTTTCTATGAGTTGTGCTTCATAATATCCGTTTTCACTAATGAAATCTTATCTGTAAAGGAAGCTGGTGAATAAGATCCACATTAATGTAGATAATATTCAATAATATATAAACATTTTTAGAAAATTTTCTGCTTTTTTTGATTTCCTACTGGTGTTATATGGTCTAACTGGAATATATTTCAATTACTTACAATTAAAGGTAAGCAAATATTCAATCAAAAATCATAACCTACGAAATATACGTATATTTTTCCACAGAACAAATGCTTTGTGCATTTTTGGATAATTATCACCATAATAATTGAGCTGCTTAGTGTGGCTATTCAAGTTGTAGCGATCACCACCTCGGAGGTTCCCATTTCTACTGTACCTTTGTTTAGTGTGCCCACACGTAAAGATGAGTGTAACTTTTACCATGAATTTATACTAAACTTATATTTTTATCTCAATAGTTTTTGTGGCCTATGTCTTGCTCGTATATATACGAAATTATAGAAATTTGAAGGAGTTGCCAGATATAAGTGAGTAGGGTTTCTTTGGATCGGCAAGGCTGACTACTCTGATGGTTCATGTTAAGTGTCTGTGAACATTCTTTTTAAATCAGCGTGGAACATTTTGTGTCATCATGTTGGAATAAGCTGAAAACCATTTGAGAAGTTTGTGGATAGGTTTAGCAGCTCCGTTTAATGGAAGAACAACCACTAACAAATTGTCATGTATTTCTTTCGTTGTGTTTTCTATTGTTTAAATAAATGGTTTCAATTTCATAACTATCAAACGATAAAACAATGTACTTAAGACGTCAAAAAAGGTGAATATATATTGTAACGTACGCGCGTGCTGTTTAGGAAGTTTGATTTTATAGCTCCTATGCAAAATTTATCGCAGTTCTGGTTGCAGACAAATTTTGCATGAGATAAATCCCTGCTGTGCCTCTAAAGTCGCTGGGTAGGGAAATGTCGCTCTTTTTCCCAAAGCTGCACTTTGAGAGAAGCGAGAGAAGCGATCTAGAGTGATCAAAAATCGTTTTTATTAATTTTGCTGACAGCAAAAATCTGTCTGGTAAGTGCAGTTCCGACCCTTTGCCTTATACCAGGCCGATTAGTAACCCCAATTATAATTTACAGTTTGGAAGCCACTGTTCAGCCTACATTTGGACAACCGCCCACATTCTGCTCGCCTACTTTCTGCTGCCCCTCATAAGATCCCAATTGGGTTAGAGTCTGGAATGTGGGCATACCAATTGTGTGGGAGCCCTGCTTTCCCAACTGGAGCGAGAAAGAGTGCCTGGATTGACCAAGATTTACAAGTTCCCCGTGCCCTCGGAAGAGAAGCTTCCCAAAGCTGATTTGAGGCAGTCCGCATCATGATGAAATAAGTATAAGATGGTCTCGTCGGCAGCCGACGCTAGCTCGATTTTGTCCCTCAATCTTAGTACTCAGACTTGCATTTGAATTAAGTTAATTGTTTTTGAAAATATTTAATGATTTTTGGAGGATATATGGAATACAGAAATCATGGGCAATGCAAAATCCCAACGTTGGTTTCAAATTATACCAATCGATGATTTTGTCGAGCTTTTGCTGCGGACACTCCGACGGTTGGGTGTCGGAAAAATTACAAACTATTTTTTCAGCTACCATCCCATCTGAATTGAATCAGCTAATTGTTCCTGTCAAGTTAGCGGCGCTACGAGCTTTCCGATGGGTGTGAACGGAAATTTTAGTTTGTCTGAGTTCGACCGAGCTTAGAGGCCTGTCGGAATTTCACGAAGGCTTTCCGCCACCCTTTTTATACACTGTACCCATTAAAAATGGGTAAAAGGGGATCATGAAGTTGTGCAAATGTATGTAACAGGGAGAAGGAAACATTTCCGACCCTATAAAGTATATATATTCTTGATCAGCATCAACAGCCGAGTCGATTTAGCCATGTCCGTCTGTCCGACCGTCCGTCTGTCCGCCTGTCTGTATGAACGCGTCGATCTCAGAGATGGTAAAAGATAGAGGTTTGACATGTATGGGACAAATGCTTCTTTTATCTGTACGCAGATCGAGTTTGTTTCAAATTTTGGCCACGCCCCCTCCCGCCCCCGCAATTTGGAAAAAAGTTATATCTCCTACAGTTTTAAAGATAGACAATTTGTACCTTCTAGAGATAGTTAGTAATTAATAAAAAAAAATGAATCGATTTGCCGAAGAAATGATTAAGATCGGATGAACGGTTCTCAAGTTATGAGCAAAATAGTGAACCAAGCCCCCCCCAAGCTACCACCGCTCCCACCCTAAAAAAATGTTGCATACTTTTCGGATGGCCACCCTAAGGAACGCAGGAGCACTGTTAACGGGTTTATCGAAGTCGGTTAGAGTCGACTTTAACTTACGCTCTCGTTTTCAATTGTACAGGGTATATTGAAGTCGGGCTACTCGACTGCAACGGTCTTACTTGTTTTTATATTGTCTGAGTACTAAGCTCCAGTTTGATTCATTATGTTTAATTTACTCCTAACTGCCCAACATTATGCCCTGGGGGTGTCTCTATTCCAAAATATTGTCAGTTATCAAGTTTAGTCGGGGTTTTCTGTTCAAACCGGCAAAATGTGTAAACAATTCTGTAATATTTTGGCGGTCTCATTGTTTGTACTCTTCTACTGCTTGTGATTTTGCTTGATTTGATCATCATTATTCAAATTTACGTTGTTGGAAAATTGGGTGTAGAGAAGAAAAGAGATCCATATTAATGTTGATAATGTTCAATAATATCTATACATTTTTAGAAACTATTCTTCATTTTCTTGATGCCTTCCTGATGCTATATGGTCTAACTGGAATTTATTTAAATTATTTACTGTTAAAGGAGAACTTCATAGTCAATCAAAAATCATAACCTACGATTAGTGTATTTTTCCACAGAACAAATGCTTTCTGCGTTTTTGGATAATTTTCGCAATAATAATTGAGCTGCTTAATGTGGCAGTTCAAGTTGTAGAAATCACCATCTTGATGGTTCGCATGGCTACTGTACCTTTGCCCGCATGTAAAGATAAGTGTTACTTTTACCATGAATTTATACTAAACTTGTTTTTTTATCTTAATAGCTTTTTGTGGCCTATGTCTTGCTCGTATATATACGAAATTATAGAAATTTGAAGGAGTTGCCAGATATAAGTTAGTAGGGTTTCTGTGGGTCGGCAAGGCTGACTATTATGATGGTTCATGTTAAGTGTCTATGAACATTCTTTTCATCATTTTGGAATTTGGTAATTCGCTTATTTGATCATAACTTGAGAACCGCTCATCCGATCTTTATCATTTCTTCGCCAAATCGATACATATTGCTAATGACTAACTATCTCTAGAAGTTAGGAATCATCTATCTACAAAACTGTGGGAGATATGACGTTTTTTCGAAATCGCGGGGGGCGTGGCAAAAATTGAAAATAAACTTGATCTGCCTGCAAGTATAAGAAGCATTTGTCCCATACATGTCAAACCTCTATCTCTTACCATCACTGAGATCTGTTTGTTCATACGGACGGACGGACAGACGGACAGACAGACAGACAGACAGACATGGCTATATCGACTCGGCTGTTGATGCTGATCAAAAATATATATACACTACTAGTAATAACATAGCATTCAACAGTATAAAACCAACGCACACCTACTTCCCATCCACATCCCACACACTCTCCACCCAATTCCCACCAACTTGCCACCCACATACCACCCACTTTCCACCTACATCCCATCTACATTCCCATCTACATCCAACCAACATCCCCCCCAAATCCCACCCACATACCACCCACATCCCACCCACATCCCGCCCACATCCCTCCTACATCCCACCCACATCCCACATACTCCCCACAATCCCACCCACACCCCACCCACTTCCCGCCCATATCCCACCCACTTCCAATCCACTTA
Source organism: Lordiphosa stackelbergi (assembly GCA_018904235.1). Lineage (NCBI taxonomy): Eukaryota > Metazoa > Arthropoda > Insecta > Diptera > Drosophilidae > Lordiphosa > Lordiphosa stackelbergi. Next base: position 41,381 of record JAEIFU010000202.1, on the reverse strand, counting down.
CACATTCCACCCACTTACCACCCACATACCACCCACTTACCGCCCTCATCCCACCCACTTCCAAAACAATTAACCACCCACATCACACTCACATCCTATCCACTTCCCAACCACTTCCCAGTGGGCATCCCGGCGGTATTTCCAACATCGAAAAAAAAAACACAAATGAATTCTCATTTTGACCTTACAAACCGAGTTGCAAGCCATTCGGATGAAAAATAGTTTTTTGCATGCAGAATTTTCCGGCCATTTCCCTTTGGGGCGGACTTTCGGAAATCGGGAAAACTCGTGTCGAATCATTTCGCGTACTATGCTTACAAACCAAATTTCAAGTCAATCGGATGAAAAATAACATTTTTCCCATACAAACTTTTCCTACGATTTTCCGACTTTTCCGGGTGAAATTTTCCAAATTTTTTTTCTTAGTGCGCGCCTAAACAAACAGTTCACCCAAATCTGGCTATTTTGCTACCAGTTAAATTCTACTTGCTTTCCATCTAGGTTAGGACAGTATTTTTTTGGTTACTAGTTGACGATTTCTCTGCAGGGTATTTAGAAGCGATCAAACGCTCAGGAAGAGCATAAGACAGAAACTTACCGTTCACTTAGAGCAAATCAAATCAGCACCTCCTCCCCACAACCCTCCGAATGCAGAGCGCAAAGGCAAGGTGAGCGCAGAATACTTACTCCCCTCTTAGCCCAAGATCTTAGATCAACGACTGTAGATATTCTTTGCAACGCCAAAATTGTCATAAAGTCAAAAAATAAATGTTGGAATATTGGAAAAAAGCTTTATTGCTCTGAAAGAAAATAGAACCATGAACTCTAATTGCAAGTTCAAAAACTTTTTTGTGCATCCCTGAAATTTTGGCACGGCCCTGAAAGTTTGTTTTTTTTTAACAAAAACTTTATTGCTCTGATGCCATGGCACGACCTGTTCTTTCAACGACTTGACAGCAAAAACCGGCACACATAAGAACAGTGCTGGCTGCCAGTACCTTTGTGGTGTGTGTGTTGCCCAATCTTGGCTTCGCTATGCTGTCAAGTCGTTTAGGAATTCCCAAACGATTATGGCAGCTTCGGCATGGAGTAAGAGTCGTTGGGGCCAGTACAAGTAGGCGAAGATCGCTGACGATTTGCTACAGATCCTTTGTGGTGTGTTGCGTCCCTGCTTTTTGAAGTTATGTGAAAGCATAACGAGACCTAGAGCCAGCTTATAATTGATGGTTTGATTATCATAAAGGTCGTTAAAGCACACACATGTGATTATAAAAATAACTGTTTGTGAAACTCCGTAAATTTTTTGTTCTATTTTCAAAAGTTTAAATCATTAAGGTTTGAAGAAACTCTCGTAAGCGATTCACTGATCTTTATTAAATTCAACGAACATTCAACTTCTGATGCAATACACAGCTTACGCACATTTTGTCCATACGATGATTTGTGTCACTTTTCCAGAGGTCACGGTTATGCCTCTCTACGTATATAAACTCAGTGAGTGCCGCTTTACGCGGCATTTTCGTCAGATACCGGTGTTTGTTTAGATTGAAATGAATGAGTGAATTCACTTAAATAATAAAACATTTCCTTCAGAGCAGACCTGCCTTACACACAAGATAAGCCACGAACAATCTTATCGGGTTTAGGCTGAGACACAGCTTGCGAATATCAACACGTCCAACTAGCGCTCTCTCAGTTCAGTTTTCATAGAATCTCACAGCGAGCACGTCGTTCGTCAGTGGCATTAGTCATGGATTTTGACAAGATTTTGGAAAAGTGCGGAAATGCGGGTCGCTATCAATACCTAATGCTGTTTCTTCTCGGCTACATAGCTTTCACCAGCACTGTGCACTATTACGCGCAGAATATAATTGGATTCGAGCCGCAGCATTGGTGTTACCATGAAGAGCTCTCCAATCGCAGCTATGAGGAGATAGCGGCCATCTACGCACCATTTGGTGAAGATGCTTCCTGCATACGTCTAGAAGCAGTGGTGGGAGCAAACGTGACAGTGAGTGGTGAAGCCTGTCAGCGTTGGATATACAAATACGACTATGGCTTTCGCAGCATGAATGCTGAGGTAAGAAACTGGACTGAGTGCTCCGCCTAGCTAACCAAACTACATATTTCTCTTTGGGATCAGCTCAACTGGGTGTGTGATGCCGCGTACAAAGCGCGCATTGGGCAGTCGCTTTTTTTTCTAGGATCGCTAATGGGTACCTTCACATTCGGCATGCTGGGGGACAAGATCGGACGAGTACGCGCCGTTATATTGGCCAATCAATGCGGATTCGTTGGAGATTTTCTCACCGCCTATGCCACGAATCTCGTGCAGTTCGCCATCTTTCGTTGCATTTCAGGGCTAGCGGCTACTGCAAATTATTATCTCATGTTTATTCTGGGTAAGCAATGCGGTATCTTGTTATTTTGGTTGTTTTCGGTTTTATCATTTCTGCTGTCTAGTGCTGGAGTACTTGGCCCCAAAGCTGCGAAATTTGGCCATCAGTGGAACACTGGGGTTGTGCTTTTGTCTGGGCAGTCTGGTGGCACCCTGGCTATCCGTGTTGGCTGGCAATTGGCGCATCTACTTGACCTGCTCGGCACTGCTGCAGCTGATAGTGGCACTCTTCTACTTTGTGGTGCAAGAGAGCGCTCAATGGTTGATAACTCGTAAAAATGTTGAGGGCGCCATCGCCAGACTGAAGCACATTGCACATTTCAATAGCCGCCAAGTGCCGGCAGCGGACTTTGAGGCATTCCGGCAGCACTGTTTGGCAAAGCGGAAGCTATCGAATCAGCCAGAGAAAACTGCGGGAATTTTCGACTTGATGCGCACTCCACACTTGCGCAAGACATCGCTACTTGTGATGTTCACCTTGTAAGTAATCAAGCGTCAGCGCTCGGGAAACGGGTGGATTTCTGAGTTATTGATCAACCCACAACTCGGATTTGGTTCAGTTCTGTAGTAGTTAATATCCCGATTACAGCTTTTAGTAATTTCAAAAGAAATATTGATAAAACCTCTAAAAAAAGGGAATCAATCCGAATCCAAACCCTTAACCGTATACCGAACAGAGCCGATTAAAACTTAGAGCCAGAACCGGAATCTATATTTTATGTTTTTGGTTAACCGGTATCAAAAAACTGATATACTTGGACATCATGAGACATTAACATTTGTCCCGATCTAATAATTCGTTTTAAAGGTACTAGCTGAACCCACCTCGACTTTGTACGCGTCCAAGATTTTAAGAAATTGTGTTGTTTCCCGTCCATCCCGTCCTAAAGGACCCAACGAAATTTTCTAGGCGCTCGAAAATTCTGGAATTATATGTTAGTCCTTGCCAGTCAAGTGAATGCTGAAAACATACCTCTGCCGCGCGACCACATAGTGAATTTCGGGAATAACAACAAGTAAAACTCGGACTGTTTTGCTCTAAAAGCTTAAAAAAATTTAATTGGCTGTTATTTTGGTTAAAAATAATCATAATAAAAAGAAAAAAAGTATTTTTTTTGGAAATTCACACTTTTGGAGCCGTTTTAGGTGTAAAACCTCGTTTAGAAGAATTGTGTGGTATCTCAAAAGCTTCTCTTTTGCCAAAAAAGGTATGCAAAAAATTCTGATTTTTTAAAAGTTATGCTCGAAAAAGTAAAAAAATTCGTTTTTGAAACAAAAGTTTTTTAAGAAATACTACCGGAAAACATGAATTTTTTTAAAAACCTTTGTGTAAAGAATTTATTCTGCGTACTGTCAGCTACAACTTTGCCGAAGACTGTTTGCAACTGTCACTAAAACTGAATGTGCTGTTCGCCCAAAACTAATGTCACCTTTTTTTGGTTGGCACACCCAATTTCAAAAACTTTGAGGGTCCATTTAAAAAAAAAGTGCTACCAATCTATCCAAACGCTGATAGGGATTGACTTTCCTGTTTTTTCCCCACCCGCTCACCACTCTTTCTCCACCCTCCTTTTCATCTTCCACCGCTCTATACACACATTCTAACACATGTAGCCGCTGTCATCTGTCTCAAAGAGCAGTGGCATATTTGTAATACACACTTACCTTATTTGTGTGAGTGTGATCCCTCTCATGCTCACTCTCTCTCGCGCTCTGAGAAAAACAGCTTAGTCCACACCATTCTGAGCGCTTAAGTCGTTATGTGCCCCATACAAACTTTTCTTTTGCGTTGTTACCTATTTCACGGTGAAATTTTCCAAATTTTCTTTCTCTCAGCCCAAAGTATATCAAAGTCAGCGAGTGCCGACTTTAACTATGGTTTTATAACTTTTTTGTCAGTAATGGTAAAAAATTCATCATACCAGAATGTTTATTCTGGTTTTAGTTGTATTAAGAGTCGTTAATCGGTTTAAGAATGTTTGCTACTTAATTAAAGTCCACCCAAGAACAAAACAATCCGAAAGCGAATCGGCTTAGACTTTTAAAAATCCCTTAATTCTTTCATCTATTTCCATAGCATGCTTACCTCACTGAGCTTCAACACAATCACGCGCAATGTAGAGGGACTGGGTCTGTCGCCTTTTATCGTCTTCTCACTCTTTGCTCTGGTTATTCCGCCATCGGGAATTATGCAAGGTCTACTGCAAAATCGTCTGGGTCGCAAGGCTACCGCATTTCTGGCCATCCTCTGCACTGGACTACTGTCATGTGCCTTAGGCGTGACCCTGTCCAGCGAACAAGCTCAGCACAATGTCACACTGCTCTTGGCCTTTGCACTGCCCATGCGTTTGGGTATTTCCATGTGCTACACTGTCGTTTCACAGTTCTCCTCGGAGTTACTACCGACTTGTGTGCGGTCGCGTGGAATGGCTGCAGTTCATCTGGCTGCAGCGGCAGCCTCTTGCGCGTCACCTTCTCTCATACATTTGGGCACCAAGCTAGCGGCAGCACCATCGCTGATCCTTACCATTGTGCTGCTTTCTGCCGCCTGCGCTACGCTCATGCTGCCGGAGACCAACAACAGGTGTGGTTGGAGCTTGAAATTAAAGTAGATGGTCTAAAATTTTATTGTTTTCAGAAAACTTCCCATCACCCTGGAGGATGGCGAGTCTTTTGGCAAGGGCGAGTCCCTCTGTGCATTCGATTGTTGGCGGCCTCATGACCATGATGTGTCCAGAGAACCTGCAGAGGAGTTAAACTTGCATGACCTCCATGAACAATCGGCCAAGACTGAAATAGATGAGGAGGCGTAGACAAAAAACTCGGTTAAGTTCCGAAAGTCTTCAGAAAATGTGAATTTTGCTTTATTTGATTGATTCCGGTTCACAATATCCAACACAATTTTTACTTAACAAGTTTGGAGAATTTGCATTGAGCCAACAGTTCTCTGCATTTAATCGTGTGTGTTTGTGTGTGTGTATTGTAGTTGTTTGTTTTAAGTACTTAATTATAAGTAAAACGTACATTTGTATTTAGGTATGCATTCTGTAAGTGGTTATGTAAACTCTTGTAGTTATTTTTTTTTAATTCCATAAACATAATGGCTACAACTTGTTCGGCTTGGGGGGGTTTGCATCGTTATGGGGCTATAAAAATTTTAACACATTATAGAAAAGAGTTTTGCTCTGGCCAGCGAACAATTTGAATACCAAATGTGCAGAGAACTTTCTCTTTAATTTAACAATCAGTGTAAGGTCTAGCGCAGAAATTGATATACCCCTCCTGGTTGCCAGTTATTAAATAAAATGTATGCTAATCGTCAGATTGATTCTGAATTTTATTAAATTTTCGTTTGGATCTGTGTAACAACGATAATTCTGGTTGCACAAAAAGTCACAATTGACATATCCTTCCCCTGGGTAAGTAAATGCTTAGGTAAAAAATCGGAGTTAAGTTGTGATTGCCCTTGTCATCAGGAAGTGAGAGATGAGAAACTGTACAGTTTGGTGAGGATTTTTAAGAACAATAAACCTTATTTTTTCCCTGTCCTCAATTCAATCCGCGCTTGTTGATACTTTGCCTACTCACTTGAAAAAAGTAAGCTGGTGCACACATATTAAGAAACCTCTTGCTACAAAAAAGTCCGACCTTAACTCGTATATACAAACCCTAAGTACTTCAATGACAATAAATTCTAAATTAGTTTAAGCTGCTTTACACTTATCATACATCTCTAAATAGCTATAGTCGGTTGCCAAAATTCTCTTAAGAGAGAAACTCTTATCAAATTAAATCAAAGAAATCTAAATTTTCGAACTATTTAGGTATTTGCTTTGTAGTCTCTTTGAAGATATATGGCAATGTAATGGCAGCATAAGCTGCCGAACCCACGCTTTCCTCGCCATAGCACTACAGCACAGGCGATCGTTTGATCTCCACTAAATCCCGAAACCATCACGACGATGCCAAATATTTTGTTTGAAATATCAGAGTTCAAGAACGCTAACATAAAAATATAAAATGTTGTCTTATTAAAATACTTATTTCGACCGATCGTCGTCCGATTTCGAATGTGATTTCAGCATTTTGACGTACAGACCACAACTTATTTACATTTTTTCAGGCTTATGTTGTTTTGAAATACCCTTATATCTTTGTAACCACTTATCCCATTGGCGTGAAATTTTGACACAATATAGAATTGATACTGAGAAAATTTTTGGTATTAAAATCTTATTGCCTTATTGCCACAGAATTTTTTTATCTGTTTGAAAGCATATAAAATTAACTTTCACCATCGTCCCGAAATTTGAAAAAAGTCATATCAGCCACAGTTTTGTAGATCAAGGGTTTGTACCTTCTAGAGACAGTTATTAATTAGTTATGTATTATGTATCGATTATGTATCGATTTGACGAGCTGTTCTCAAGTTTTGAGCAAAAAAGACCAAAATCCCCCTCCTGTCATTACTACCAACACCACATTTCAATCAACAAAGAGAGAGGGAGAGAGAAACTTAGAGATGAGCGCAGCTGCAGCGCTGCATTCAGCTCCTGTTTCAGGTACAGAGTATGTAATAGTCTGACTTGACCGACTTTCTCACTCGTTTTTGATCGGTTGAACTAAAAGTTATAGATAATAGAGCCCTTTACGAGTAGAGTTTAAAATCAGTTCGTGCTTGATTCTGATTTGAGTCAGTAATTCATCAATTCAATAGCCTTTGACAATATTTTGTACAATTCGCTTAAAACAGTTCAGTTCAAACAGCACCTATTCTTGGCCCGTGAGCCTTGAAACGGCTTTCGTCTCGTGAGCCACAGCTCTCGGCTCTAAGCAGGGAGCAACAGACTTTGTAGTAGGTGAGTTATTTAAACCTATTTGTAAAATGTAAAATTGGCTATACAGCTCCTCCACCGGGGCCAAACCAAGCTTCTCACTATCTCTTGCGTGTGTGCCTTAAATTTTTTGCAGAAGAGAAAGGGACCTACAGTTTAACGCCGAATCCGAACGGCAAAGTTTGAGAATTTGCTTTTTCATGGCTAGATTACTTCACAGCTGACGTCAATAGCTGGTGAAGGTGACCGTATGTGTAAAAGCTATTTTTCTAGAGAAAAAAAATCTTTTATTATTAGATGTTCGGAGGCGGGATCGAACCCACGACCTCCCGCCCAGCAGTCCAGCACACTAACCGATGGGCCACAGACGGCGACGGATCTATTTATCATGACCATAAAAAGGACAAAAGTGTGGAAAATCATGCCATGATCAATGCATAAGCGCAATTTGCAGTTAATTAATTCGCAGCAATTCTAATAAGAACGCTAAATACTTAAGAAACTGTTTTTCAAGAGCACAAATAACCTCACATAACTACATACCTCACTCATAATAAATGTCGTTCGCAAATATTGTCAAATAACGCTTATGGACTATTAGACATTCAATTTTGTTCTCCAGCTTGAAAATATTAAAGTTTTAGGTAGAAAATTATCTCCAAGATGTGGACGCTCACCAATGGGCTTTAATCAATAATACTTGTTAGAATTAGTCATTTTATCAATAGTCCCGATCGAAAATATTTTCATTTGCCTAAAATCGTTTTAAATTACATCATTATGGGTTCCGAGTGTATTTTTAAAATTTTTTATTTCTAAGTGTATGCTTATTTAATTTGAATTAGTTTATATAATTGTGTTTTAGCATAGAGATCACCAACATAAACATACCAAAACAGAAATTTCTCATTTTTCATTTGATCTCTAGCAAGATAAAAATTCGGAAAATTTTTCCCCAAGTCGCCAAACCAACTTTTCTTAAGTAAATTGAAAAAAGCATGATGAAACCATACCCTTTCTCGATTGAAGCATCAAAGGAACCGATACCGCCGTTATAAAGTACTGTTGCGTTCTTTATTATTTTCTTCGTGCTCGTTCTAGCGGGTTCACTTAATCATGGGACTTTGCCTTGCAGAAGAACAACGAGAAGGAGCATCCAGACCATGACAAATTTTCTGGAACTAGTTATGCCTAACAAATTCGGACTGCGATATCAAAATCATTATTTCAAGATACTTCTGCAGACTAAAAAATTATCTTTCATTCTTTTTAGATTTTTTATTAATTTTTTGCATTTGCTTTTCCAAACACTCCTGATTATGGGCAATTCGCTCTTGACTGATTTTTATTAAGAAGAAGTAGCAATATGCTGTAAAATCACTGTTTTGGGACTCCTCGAATTGCTGTTCTCTTTCAATGTCTGAACCTTCCGATCATCATCTGCCTGATTTTCTTGGGACCATTGTTCCGCGAGGAACTGGATACATTTGATTCTGCAGCGTTGTAGCGTCATCCATTACTTCATAAGCTTCATTGAGACAGGGGATTGGGTCACTGTTGTCACTTGGAAAAACTTAAAAAGTGAATTTTGATTTGTTGCTGTCAGCAGTTTTTATGAAAAAACTTTACAGAAGCCCTGCCGTTATCTTGGCCGATGTAGGTCAGGCCCGTAAACAAATTTCAAACAAAACTGTCACCCCTTTGGCAGATATTATGGGCTGCCTTAAGGCAGTTTTCAATAAAGACAGCCTAGGCAGTCAAAGGAATTCTAAATAAATTAGCGCTAAGTTAAATAGAAATATAAAATATATTTTCAATTGTTAATTATAATTTTCATAGCATAATTTGCAGGGCATTTATCATGATATTTATTTTGTGTATAAACAGGGTAAAGTGTCGTACAGAGCCTTAGTCCCATATCCTCAAACATTGGTTTATTGAAACTTCATCATTCGAACTGAACCGGACCTCCACACAAGTTGAGCGGCTTTAAAGTCCTGGTTACGTTAAGGTCAATTAAACATTCAAAACTTCGGTTTGGTCGATACGGGGCAATTGGACTTGGTTTGGTAGAGAATATAGATACCTAAAAGTTACTTGCTAAACAATTTATGATATGGGGAAATTTTTGAAAATTTCAGTGTGTTGGCTTATGACTTCTGCCAGTGGCGTAGCCAAGGGGGTTTTTGGTGTTAAACCCTTGGAGGATATTTTTATACTCACTTCTGCGAAGTTTTTTCAATAAACATTTGAATTTCGAATTGGTATCCCATAATAACATACATGCAATGATCCAGATATCTTAAACTATAAGAACAGTCCTAATACACTATGTCAGTGTTCCAACTATCTTACAGATTGAATGTTTCAAATAATATTTACCTAGCAACCAGGCGTACATCATTCCACTAAGTATGTATGTTTGTGTTTGTGTATAGCATATATTCTATAAAAACGTTTCTACATTAACTCAACATATTTTGGAATATGGCTTCTTGGCCGCATGTCCATTATTAAACATTACGTAAACTTATACTTTTCATTTTTTCTGTGTTGTCTTAGCGTATGAGCAATGCTTGCAATTGCTTTCAAATACAATAATTAGTACATAAATATTTCTGATATTTGTAATTTAAGCTTGATTTTCTTGTTGGCTTCCCAGCTGACACCCGACCTTGTCAAAAACATTCCTTAGAAATGATCTTAATGCTAAATTCTTGGCACTGATCATGCGAGCCGACCTATAACAGTTTTCGGTTGCTTATCAACGCTATTGAATCGCTTACCTTGTAAAGATATATTCTAATCCTATTTTCTGCGTACTATGGTAGTTTGGTAATACATAACACTAGTTCACAATAGTTCAGTTGAATTCAAAATGCACGTCAATAAGTTGTAGTAAAAGGGTAGAAAGATTTTGTATGATTCTCTTGGTATCTGAGAGCATGCACGAGTACCAGTAGTATCTTATATAGCACCATGTCAGTGAGTAGGTTTGTGAATAAGTAGAGAGTGAATTGTTAAAACACAATTTCCTTTAGAGTTGTTAGTAGGTAAGTAGAAAAATATATATGCCTGTGTACACATTGAAACATTAGAGACAATATAAACCATATTTACTGTGAAGTGCGCCTAGGCGCTCAACTAATTTACGGGGGGTTTCCACTTAATCTACTTGCTAATCATTGGTAGAAGTATCGTTCTTGTATATATTCATGTATTATTTGCTTCTTGTATGCTACTAAATACCATTTTTGTTGCAATATTTGCTGCTTATTGTTTGACATTTATCATATGCTTGATTTAGAGAAAGTATTCATTCTATAACCTTACAATCACCAATATTTCATGCGTGCATTCTGTGAGTTCTTGTGTTTCGAAAACAACGAGTATAAAAGACAAGCGGTATTTAGGCAACGAGTGATTCAGCAATATTCATTTATAAAAAACATTTTCTATAAATTTTTAAGTACCATTCAACAATACGTTTAATTTTTGTATGCATTCGTGTTAAATATATAAATGTAATTTTACACCAAAAGCATTCATAAGATTCGTTTTTGTATTTCTTAAAAATGGTTTCCTCCGCGGTCTCAGAGAGTACATAAGTGTATGTACATATGTGCATGTATGGTATGTAAATTCCACAACAAATAGATTTTTATTTGGTTAACAAGAGTTGGAGGGAGGATGATACCCTTGGCGGTTGGTTAATGGATCTGGGTGGGCTTGTATGTAAATAGGTAGATTGCGGTCTGAAGCTAAGCTGATTTTGCACAATGCTTGCGATATGCTTGAAGTCTGGATAGATATATGTATGGTTTAGAATGCCGTTTGCTTAGATGCTACAGAACGAAATGAAAACGAAATCAAAATTGGAACTTACAAACAATGTTATTTGTATTTCTTGATTATTATTATTATTATTGATAGTTACACTTTGTAAACTTATGTATTGATTAACTTAGCTTAGATCTGTTTTAGTTTTATCGTAGTTTAATGCATACAGTATGCAAATTGCCAGAGCCTCTCAAAGAGGAGAGGAGAAAAAAACACATAGTACACATAATAAGCTTCTTATCTGGGCAGCTTGCCCTTGGGCTACATTTTGCCTTTGTCGTCGTCTCGCTTTACAATTTGTATCTTTCGGTTAGCGGAGAATTCCGCATACAAATGGTGCAATAAATTGGATATAATTTTTTTGTTTGTTTTATAATTGTCGTTTTCGAACGATGTGCTGCCAAAAGTACGTGCAGCTTCATCGTCACAATCCGCCGTATTCGAGTATTCAAAAATCTGGAACGTGCCACGTGCAAACAATCAATGCTAAATCAATACCATACTGTCTTTGCGTCCCATACGGAAACCTTTCAGGCTTGGGGTTTCCGGGACTGCTACTGCTCAAAACTTAATTAGAAATTATCTCATAATTAATACAATACAATACAATACAATACAATGTGCCGTGGGCAATTCTAGTGCTTGGCTAGGCAATAAATTACTAATATGCAAATTAGATCTATGGCAACGTAGCTCGTATACCGTCCAGGGTGGAACGTAACACTAGGCTTCCCTCTACCCAAAAGTTGGGACGATCCAACATGTTCTGCCATAGGGATAGCTCCTTGCCGGTGGCATCCATCCACTCGACTTGACGGCCATAACTACGACCTGTGCAATATGAAGAAGAAATATTAGTTGATTGTTCGCTTGAGATGGAGGGACTATAATTCGCTTACCAGTGCCCAGTGAAAATCGTATGCCGCCAATAAACTCATTGCTGGCCAAACGATCATGATCCCACACGGTGAGCTCTAGGGCACGCTCCGACAAATCCTCCAGAGAGACATCCTCATAGACAAATGTATAATTCCAAGTGGGATATAAGGTGCGCTTCACCACAGGTGTCTTTTGTTTGGAACTGCGAGTTCGGTCCGGCAGCAGATAACTGTAAGGTAAGGTGGGGTTAGTAACAATTAGTTTGGAATTGCACGAATTGGCACACTTCAAAAGTGCTAGATGAAAGTAAGGAAAATTCTTTTAAATGACAAAATCAAACGGTCACACTGTTTTAGTTTCCAGATTTTGTTCTGCTTTGCGTTTCGTGTTCGTTTGGTGATTCACTCACCTTTTGCAGAACGCATCACAGCTACCGTTGGTCTTAATCGGACTCAAATGCTTAGCCTCCTTGACCAGCACATGCAGCTGACCACCCTTGGCAGTTCTATCCGATTTGGTGGCCACTGACTTGATGCTACCTCCAAATTTGCGCAAATTCGATGAACTGCCCGTCAGGGAGGAGCCACGTGAAAATATCGAGGATTTCAGATTCTCCGGGGGAATGTATTTCAGGCCTACCACAATATCACCGCGATAAGTGGCGACTTCGTCAAATGGTTCGCTCTGCAAGAAATGTCGAGTTGGAGAATCTATTCCTGTCACAGCGCTCACTTGATTACTTACGCGCTCTTGGAGCAGATACCATTGCGATTGCGGATTGTCAAAGACGCGCCCCTGTAAGCTGACGCTGACTTCACCAAGGAAATCATTGCGTCCAAACATATCCGAGTGCCAGACCGTTAGCCACAAGGTGCGCGACTCCAAGCTGGAGATGGGTGTATGGAAGCGCAGTGTCTCATCGAAGACGGGATTGAGTGTGTGCTTCTTGACTTTGGTTTTGCGTTTGCCAGCCTTGGACTTGTCCGGTAGCAGATAGACCTGCAAAGATTTCACAAGTATAAGTAAAACGGACGGCGAGGGGAAGGACCAAGAAATAGTTACCTTCACATAGGGATCACTGCGATTGCGTTTGGAATCGACAGCGGCTAGATCTTTGCAACGCACCACATGGATTTCCAAGGCGCCCAGTTTATAGTTGTACTGCATACCAAATTCCACCTGACCCTTGACCACAACAGTGCCATAGCGACCTTCACCAGCGCCAGAGTAAACACTGGCCATGGACTCCGATCGAACCTGCATACGTATCACAAGAAATTAAAATCAATCATTTGTTGGAGATTTGAGTTAACTCACCCCCAGCGAACTGAGACTGCTACGATTCTGGTGCATGGCCACCAGTCGATCAATATCCTCGTCTGACTGCACAGGCCAGGCCTCGGTAGAGGCACGTGATTGTATGGGACTGGAGGTGGCATCTGGTTGATTGCGTTGTCCAATCACTGGTGATCGACTAAGCTCTTCGGCAGCAGCTTTGGCTTCCTCTGCAAAGAGAAATTTTTGTGATAAGTAAAGACACGACTTTCCTCAATTAAGGCTAATGATCGAACGCTCATCTGTGTCTGTCACAAGCAAACAAACACATCCACTCGCTCATAGGCGTTCAAACCAACAAAGTGATCTTGAAGCATTAGTACAATAAGCATTCCGGAATTGGAAGATGTTCCTCAACTACTAAATGCCTTAACTTAAATAGTTTTGGGATTCTTTCTGAGTTGTCTGTAGAGCTATTTCAAGCAGACTTTTATGAAAATTCAGAATCAGGAGTAACAAAAATATGTCGGTTTTAATTCTAAGACTGGGCTTAAACTGTGTCACGCATAAGACCCACTCATGTGGTTATGTTTTAAATGTGAATAGCTTGTCAAATTCATAGTAGAATCATGATGGAATGGAGGCCTATTAGATTATCAGTTCTCATGCGACAAACAATGTAGGTGCCCAGAATGCCAGGCACGAATATTAATGAAGAAAATATATGTTAAGCAACAACAACCACAAGAAATAGAAAGAGGAACCCGATTTTTGTTTGTGTGTGTGTCAATCGCTAACCAACGCTGACGACGCATATACATTATTGTTGTTGCGTTCGAATTTGCAAGAGACTTATGAAATAGTTTTTGCAGGTCCGAACGCATTTGCGAACTTGCAGGAATTTTTCGTTTGGCCTTAAGAAAAGTCGACTTTTGTTTAGGATTAAGCTGAAGCAGTAGATTTGAGCAGATTTTTTTTTGTTGTAGGAATCGGTGCAAGGTGCATGCAGTAGGCAAACCCAAATAAAGGCAGACGCCGCCTACCTTGCACCTCTTCCTGTTCAAGCTCTTCCCGTTCCTGAAAGGTAACTTGTAGCGGAGTGCGACGATGCAACGTCAGCGACAGTCTACCACTAGCTACACGAACCACAGCTGGAGCTGCTTCTGTTAGATCCTCTTCGAGTGTCTCTAGAAATCTATCGGAATTTGAACGCAAACTATCATCCCACGTCCAGGCACGTGGCTGTTCGTTTTGTTCGTTTCGCAGCTGTGGTGACATGTTAGAAGATCGCTCTACGGATACGGATACGGTTACGGCTGTATTGCCTAAGTGCTCACGTTGCTTTTGGGATACGCTGCTGGCCTCCCGTTGCTTCATCTCCACAATGTAGGCAGCCACCTTGGCATCAATATCATCGTCCTCCTCCTCAGAGTCATAGTGATAACCATGCCGTGATTTTCTCTGACAGCAGCCACAACAATGCCAGATTGGCTTGGGCCAGTAATCTTTGTAGTTGCGTCTTCGTCGACGCCTCCACCAGCAGAGACCCAGTAAGCGACGCCACTTGCGTTTGGGTGGACGTTTGCCCCGACTGTTGCGCATGCGATTGAGTGCCGCATATTGTATTTTACCCGCCGTACTGGAGGGTAGAGCGGCTCCAGTTGGTGCAGACTTGACTTTGCCATAGTTGTGCACACGGGCAATGGGAGTAGCAGCAGTTGCTGTTGATGTCGTTGGTGATATTTTTTTCGACTTATTGGACGGCACGAAAACATTGTAGCTGGTGGCGTCTTTTGGCATTTGCTTTGCCCCGCTCCGCGAGTCCATTAAACGCGTCACTTTTTTCATTTCACAATTTGCTCGATTGAGGCACTAATTGATGCCGCGGTTGGTGTCATTTGCAGCAGGCTGCAAAAAGTGTATGTCATTTTCAAATGCTATTTGGCAATCAGCTATTAGGTTGACCCACATTTTGCTGAATTGAAAACTTCTGAGGCAGGATTTTAATGAGGGCAAAGGCAAGCATAAAATTCTCTTGCAGTAATTGATGCACAGACTTTGTAATTAATTTGGAGATGAAAATTGCCTTCAGGAGTACATTTACTAAAATGATTCGGTACATGTTTTAAGGGAGAAAAAATGTCAGCTTCCATTCAGTTTTCATTATTAACTTAGTTTCAAAAAGTATGACTGCGATAAGCACTCTTTACAAATTTTGACACGTAATAATTGTACTGACTGCTTAATCGGTGCTTAATTGTTATCTAAGATAACCAACACCTGACGACAAATAATGCCAAATATTTGCATGAGCTCTTAATTAAATTCAGCTAAGTATTTGCTCGACATAACTGCTGTTCAATGCGGAACCGTCCCTGAACTTGGATTAGCCTTGAGGAACAGGGGCTAACGGCACGCAAATACGAAGGTGCGAAGTGAATAGAATGAAAGCTTGGCCAAACAAAAACACACGAATGTGGGTCATATAACACCCAAAGCATAAAGAATTGCCTCGTAATTCGAATTATCCATTAAAAATGTTGAACGCTTTTACTGAAGGGCATTAAAACGTTTTGACATTACATTTGTTGCGCCTGCTGCTGCTGTGGAAATTTGAATTTCTTTTATGAAGTCACGATTTGTTGACAAATAAGTATCTTAATGTTTTCATTTTCGCTTTTAACGGCACTTCTATAATTTCCGCTATTTTGGCATAAATCGTTAGCAAAATGACCGATAAACGTGAGTCGAAGGCAAACCAAATATTTAAATCAAAATCAAAACGGAAAACAAACAAAAGTAGGGAGGAGCGGGCTTTCACTTTCACTTAAGTTAAAATTAAGTTTCGCGTGGCCTTGTGAAGCGCATCGTAATCGTAGCTAGGGTTCCAGTCCCGTGAAGCGTGGTTCGATAACTGAGCCAGAGTCAGCATCGGTGCGAGAACCCCACATGGGCAGAGAAGCAAATCTAAGTTTTATTAAATTATTTAAATATTGAACTTTGAGGTCAGGAGGCAAGCGACAATGAAAATGATTGCAATTAACAAAAACGAAACAATTTCTAAGCGAGGGTTGACTAAATATCTTGTTAAAAGAAGTTGGATCGATGAATTGAAAGTTAATTCCATTTGCTTTAAACGAACTTGAAATACCAACGATTTTGATGAATTGTGTTTAAATCGCCTAAATAACATAATATGTTAGTAGTTCCGTCAATCTATAAATCAGATCGAAAGTACTGGATATTGGAAAAAGCATAGATTGCACACAGTTGACAATTGCACACAATCGTGAACGTATGTTGAAGTCGGCCGAAATCGTGTTCCAGACACCAGAATTCCAGAAAAAGTTTTAAATAGTTCTTTCTTGAAATATGTGTAGAGTAGAAAACGTAGCTTTTGTAATATCATATTATAGCTGCGCCAGCTGTTTACAACTTCTCTCAGACATTCTCTCAAAATTTCAGGGCATTTGTTTAGGAATAGATCAGTTAGAATTGTCGATGAAATAAATTTTGAAACGAAAACCAGATCAGGGCTGTAAATCGAAATGACCATTTAAATATTTTGGATAATAAAAAATTTAGTTAATATTTCGTAAACAAAATTTATAACTTCAATTTATTTTAAAAACCAATATTTTAATCCTTAGGTACAATTAGTCAAATAATTGTAATATTTAAATTATTATTCGTAATTGTAATCGTATTTAAATCAAATTAATTACCCAAACAAATTTAATGGTTATTTTGATTTTCAGTTAGTTGACTTGAGTTAGTTGTAATATCGTATATACCTTTGAAAATGTGTGAATCAATAATATTGAACAATATATACAGATAATAACATAGTTCAAAAAAATCCCACTTTTTAAAGAAATCTGATTATAGACTTTTAAATTCTAATTTAAGGAACTTCTGTAGACATCACTTTCTTACCAGTTTTTCAAAAAAACCTAGCACGAGTTTAATGGCTTCTTTTTACTTGCAACACACAGCAAAAACAGTTTTAATTTATTTGTAAATGGTTAAAGATCAAATTCTGCAAAATTCAGTCAATATTTTTAAAAGAGCACGGTAGATATTTATTAGAGTCGAGAATTAATGACGGTATAATGTAGTTGCACATTGACCATTACCCAGAGCATAAAATAGACCAATCTGCGTTTTCAGAATCACCCACGATGCCTCGGTTTAAGAATTATTGACATTTTTGCATTAGCAACAACAGAAAACATAGACTTTTAGGGTACATGCCTGGACGAACCTTAGAATCGGGAGTAACGTTCACGGATTGCAGGCTACGGAAATTAATTCACTCTCATAATTCTTCAGATTTTTTTTGTTTTGTTTGTCCCCTTAAACCGCAAAAAAAGGCACAACATCGTGGCTTAATATGTATTATCTTAGGACTTATATTTATCTATTCTTAAAAGCGCAATAAGATACGAGCAAAAACACCAAATTTATGCACGAAACAGTTTTGTTTGTGAGAGGGATGGGAGGAGCGCTGTGCTTATTTCGGAGTCGGTGTGCGCGCGCGCATTTGTGTACGTGCGTGTGTTTGAATGTGTGTCTCAGTTGTACAGGGTATTTCTTAATCGGGCCACTCGACTGCAACGCTCCTACATGTTTCTCATCAAAAGCTTACGCATTTATCTTACGTCATTTATCAAACGATTTGTAAGTCAACATTTGTGTTTTTGTTATCCAATAGCTTCAAAATTTTTACCACAGCACTTAATTCACTAGCGTACATACGTGTACTGGGAATACTAGGTAAATCAAGAAATTAAAAGCTCACTGAACTATCTCAACATACTCAAGCCTGCAAACAGATCCAGAACCGAACCCTCTAAGTTTTTAGCCGTCCAAAACTGAACCAGAACCGAATCACCCCTCTTTGGAGAAAGTTTTGGTTCATAGAATCCCTTAAGTCTGTTTTCAAAAAGCTTTTACAATATGTTGAATATTGTAATAAAAAAATTGTAATGTCTGTGCAGTATCAATTGAAGACTTCGAGAAGGGATAAATTGTTTTGTAGAACAGCAAAACAAATATCATTATAAAAGTTGAGGCTACATTTCCTCGTTTACAGTAAATTAGACTCTTCCGTCTCTAAAAAAAAATCTATTTTTACCTAATAATGTGTTAACGAACGCGAATCGAATCCAAGAGAAATCGAAGCCCTGATTATTATAAACGAATAAAAGCAAATGTGATTTATTCGCGGTGAATCGAGAAAAAATTGTTAGGAATTCTTATATTTATACATGTTGATTCATCAGTACTCCTTCTTTACAATTAAGATTTTTGTATATACATATTATCAAGCCTCCTTTTTTCATTATTACAAATCGACCCTCGGGTAAGTGTGTAAGCTGGAGAAAAAGCTGTCGATCTCATCGGCATTTCTGTGTACTCCGGCTCAGTGTCAGGCAGAAGGTTAATTTAATTAGATGCTCCAACTGGCGCCAAGCGGTACCATGTCATAAGGGGTGCCGTTTCACACTAACAGGGTGCCACAGTCTTTGGCATTTCCGTCTTGGCAACTTTAACAATCATTTGTAATTTGTGTTTGATTTGCATAATTGTAAAAATTGTTTTACTCAAATATTATTGCATGTGCAAAACATTTAAACGGTTGCCGGATGAGTACGAAACATTTGCTGGATGGCAACCATTTCCGCACTACAGCAATGCAACGATGCACGTAAATATTTTGCCCAAATCTCTACTTCTAGTGACAGCTTCTGGGGTTTCAAAGGCATTAATTGTTTCAAGTATCCAAAATAAACATAGGAAGTAAACAAGCAAGCAAAAAAAAACACTTTATCAACGTCAAAGGCCTAAATGCTTTTGTACTCTACAGTGGAGTGTGATTCAATAATGGTGGGAAAGAGACAAAGGCGTCTACACCGGACCAATGACCAACCGTTTAATTGTATGTGTTTGTCCGAATTGTGGCAAAGCCAAACAATTTGGTTAAAGAGAAACTGTGTAAACAGAACTCTAACAAGCAACAGGCAACCTTAAGGTCTTAGAGATGGAAGTGTTGAAAAAATAAGAAATATAGCTTTGACCAAACTTAAATATGCATAATATGTATTTTGAAAAGGAAAACGTGCAATGGTTTATCGTTGAGATTAGAAATTATAAATTTGAATATTTATTTAATTAATTATATCGAGATTGCATATCTATATATACATACATGCGCATGTATTCCCTTTAAGAAAATACAAATTAGATTTTGAAGCGAGAACCTCAATTAAACACAATAAATTTAACATTGAACTTCAAAAAATTAAATGAATTTGAGTATATCAATACTATAAATTTGTAGAAAAAAATGTGGGTGTAAAGGGGCTATCTCCGCAACGCGTGCATCAAATTGCATGGCTTTTATAGAAAACATTCCCCAAAAATGGAAAACTATTCCAAAAAATCTTAAATTTGGGCCAAAAATGTGTGTTTGAACTCCTATTTCATTTCATTTTGTGTCATTCTGTAGAACGGACTACTTTATGATAGACAAATTAAACATTAAATTCATTTAAGCAGCGAAGCACGCGGGTCTACTAGTTCCTAATAAATATTCTGATTCTGTACGTTTCTTTCATAACTTTCAGTACAACTGGTCCAGTATATATGAAGTCCATAAAAGAAAATGATAAGTTTGATTAGCTTTTATTGGATCCCTCGAACCGGACCGTAGACCGAATTTTTCAAACATTTTACCTCCCGATCCGGAGCACCTCGAAACAAAAATAATATTCGGTACAATCAATCATTTAAGTCTATTTCTTAAGAACTGTAAAAGCTTTCCTCATGTTACGTCCCGAAAAAATAATTTTGTAGCAGAGAATCGCTTGAATTGATAATAGCCAGAATATTCATTTCATTTACAACGACTCCACGACTCCAAGGTAGCGATAAATACCACATGGAATGCCTTTTTTGCAAAGAAGGATGTAAAGTGCAGTACAAAATATAAGCTCTTCGAGGCCACAGCGAGAGCAGTAATGTGCTATGCAGCCCCGGTTTGGGGACACTTGCAGCTAGGCGATGTGGAAAGACCTGTACCCACTTTCCTGAAAAGGATTTTCAAACGGACAAGGCACACGCCACACTACGCCATTTACCTTGAAACCGGCCTAGCTCCGCTTTATATAAAAACGTTGGAAATGCATATCCCTTATATAAGAAAAGTCATGAACCTCAGCCCTCATAGACTCCCAAAAATTGTAGCTATCTTTGGAAGACCTAATCTCTTGGAATTACAAGCACAAACAGATACTGGAAGGCCTGGCAGTAGCAGCACGAACGAGATTTATAGATCAGACAAGAAGCAGTGAAACCCGAGCGTACTACAGGAGCTTGAAATATTACATGGGAGTTCAAAACTATTTCTCTGACACTCTCGGCTCACAGCAAATATCCGTGATATTCAAAGCGAGAACAGAGGTGTTGCATATCAACTATAGGCCATACAGTACGGCAGTGAATACTCAACACTCTGCCATTTTATAAGACACTTTCCATTTATAATACCCGGTGCTTAAAAAAATCAGCAAGCACACTGGGAACCCAATAAATTGGCATGGAAAAATTCGAGAAAATACAGAACGGAGAAAATTGGGTTGTGTTAGCAAACTACCTCAAGGAAGCACTTCAATTTAGGCATCAAATCATTATTGAAGATTTTTAAAATAATATATATAAAAAGAAAAGAAAAATAATCCTAAGTCTTATATGGGTCATTCTTTTTATAAACCGAACAGTTAAAAAATTTTTTATTTTTCATTTTAATAAAAAAATCCAGAAATTAGATCTCAACATGCCCACCAAATCGTAATTAGCGGTTTTGCACAAAAATTTTTGTCAATTTTATAAACAATTTCAAAAAACGTAAAAACGGAAAAATGGAAAAAAAGGGTTTTTTAAAAAGGGGCTTTCTCAGGTTTGGTTTATCGGACAGCTTTCAAATTGATATTGGTGAAAGGTATTTTACTGTAGCTACTTAAATTATAATTTTATAGATTTTTAAATTATTTAATAATATTAAGTAATTGTTGCAAAAAATTATTTATAATTTTTTTCAGTGTTAACCACCATGATATAGCTTCTAAGGATAAACAATTTATTGCCCTAAATATAACTTAAATTTTGGTGTTTTCAAAAAGATGGAGACTTTTATAGTTAAAAAGTTATGAATTTTTGAAGTTATAAACAAATAAAAAGATGCCCTTAAAGAAAGCTTTGCCACGCAATAGGATTCAAAGCTGTGTAGCTGAAACCTGGCACGTATACTTCGTATTTTTCAAGCGTTACAAAACTTGTCAACATCACGCAGATCGGACGTCTATTTCATATAGCGTTGGTAGCTACTCTTAAATTTTATGCCACATCTTTATTTAGAAAAGTCAGATAAAGTCATCAATATATGAATGGAAAGGAAATTGAATTTAAAATGAATCGGTTATGTAGTTTGAGTACAACGAAAAGAAATATTTTGAAAAGTCGATGTCAATAAATCAAAATTCGAACCAAAACTTAGGTTCGGTAAATAGTGAAACCGGTTCTTGAACAAAACCTTACACTGTACAACAAGCACGAACCATCATCAAAGTTTTACGAAGTTGTTGTCGCAATTTACTCCGGCTTGTAGTATGCTTAAATGTATGTGCGATTGGCTTTGCGCTTGACTATATCTATGCGCAAAACAAAACTAAGTTTGCGCTGTGCGCATAGGCCCTGTGCACTCCTGCTTTGAAAACATTTGGGCAAGACCAGAATACTATTAAAAATTGCATGTTATTTTTTTGGTTAAGCCCCATAAAATTTTTAATTAGGAATCAAACATGGATATATCCATAGACCCCAAAAAATTTCAACAGAGATAAAACTACTTGCGATTTGTATAAAAAAAAAACTGTAAGAGGAGTCTGAAATTTTCGAAGGTACAAAAAAAAAATTCAATTTTTTTTAGAACAATTATTGGCGCATTTTTTTGCCAATAGACAAGAGTTTCTGCTTTGTATCATTTCAACCTTGTGCGGCGAATTTAAGCATACTCCGACTCTCTTAAACCAACGACTTTTTCCATATTCGAAAAATAGTAACTATAAAAGTACCTCCCACGTAGCATTTGGAAGATCATTTTAACAAGAATCAACTTGATGAGTCTTTTTGGAGCCCTTTCGGTGATTAAAAAGAGATTCATTTCATGGGTGACTTAAGGAAGACTCGAAAATGACTCATGCAAATGCTCAAAATGTGATTCATTTAAAAACGACTCGAAAAAGACTCGCAAATGACTCAAAAAGGAGTCGAAACTGATCAGAAAAACGGGATAGAAATGACTCTTTATAAAGAGTCGCGTACCATTTTCTCCCGACAAAAGTATCATTTATGATCAGAAAACGAGCGCATTTATGACTATTTTAATCAATCAGAGGACTCGAAAAGACTCGAATGTGATCAGAAATTTCATAAAATGTTGGCTGGCCTATATAATATAAAATACCTTAAAGTACCTCAAAATTGAAAGTTTAATTCCAGCCTTCAAAATAACAAGTCCAACGTTTTGTTTCATGAAACTATTGAGGATTATTTCGGTTGTGACTGGTGCTAAATGCAATAACCAAAAAGAGATTTATAACTAGAGTTCCAAACGGTCAAAACTTAATTTTGGATTCCTTTCTCAAGTGCAACGATTCTCACGCACCCATCTCTAGAATAGTTTAAAGCCCGCCTATACCAAATTTTGAGTTTCCAGTTCCATTGACCAAGCAGAATATAATTGTAAGCAGCAACAGTTTTGGCCAACCAACACATACTACTGCAACAACAAGCACCCACGCCAAGCGGAACTGGCATCTCCACATCATAATTTTGACGTAGTGCGAAAATCGCTTTAGACTGTAACCGAAAAATGAGCTGGAGCAGCTCGCAGCCAGCAAAGTGCTTAATATGGATACAGTTAATTGACCTTGATTGAGTTTATTTCGTACCAAGCAGCTGGCTGTGTGCGTGTGAGCTGTTTGGACCGAGTTTTATTATTGGTCTACGGCGGTGACAACGAAATTAGCGGATACATCATCATTAGCATCAGTAGATGTAAACGGGTCTGGTCCCATTGGTGCCGCATTGCTGGAATATTTGGCTTAAACTAATCGCAATGCAAGAGCAAGAGGGCAAGAAATTCTTTGAGATTTTTGCTGACGGCATTAAATATGTTAACCATGCGAGTCCTGCCTGTGATTGTTGGAACTATTTGTGGGCTAACTAAATTATTTGAATTTTTTAAAACTCACCCGCTGACATGTTTAGGCGTTTGCGAGCATCTCGCTTGGAGTAGAGGAACTGAAAACCTGAACCCAGCTTTTTGCTAGCCGAGCTGCTGCCGCTACCGTTGCTGCTGTTTGCGGCCGCCGCCCGGGCGGCCAGTCCCGGGGAACGATACCGTGCACTCT
Organism: Lordiphosa stackelbergi; assembly: GCA_018904235.1. Classification (NCBI taxonomy): domain Eukaryota; kingdom Metazoa; phylum Arthropoda; class Insecta; order Diptera; family Drosophilidae; genus Lordiphosa; species Lordiphosa stackelbergi. The sequence continues at coordinate 17,679 of JAEIFU010000202.1, read as the reverse complement.
TCGCACTCCCCGTGGCCGAAATGGTGGATGTAGAGGAGGGTGTGTAGTTAAGGGCGCTTTGTGACTTAGTCATGGGTGTGCTGGTGATGGCAGCACCCACAGAGGAAGTGGGCAGTCGTGGCAGTGAATTGGTGCTTGCCACCTGGCCACTGGTCAGACTGCGCGGCAGAGTGGAGCGAGCGCCACCAAATTGGTTTCGCGCGCCCTCGTCACTGGAGTCCGTCTCATAGATGGCATCGGGCACACTGGAGCGACGCACATCCTTGGCCGAGTCGCCGCACGAGCTGGCCGATGAGAGCCAAGATTTCGCCGGAGAGGCTTCCAATTGATGGTGGTGGGCGTCGCCGCCACCAATGCTGCCACAGGAGCGCACACGGTCCAGCTGCTCGCGGCTGAGACTCTGCTGGTGCTGACTGAACAGGAGGTCGCCTGCAGATCGGCGCTTTGCCACAGCCAAAGCGGACGCAGACGACGAATTGTCCCTGTCCAGTTGACTCAGCTGGCTGAGTCTCGTTCTGCTGTCGCCATTAGCCAGTAATGCCGACTCAAAACTGCCGCGCCACGAGAAGCGCTCATAGTCGCTGGTCACGCCGCACTCCTCGCCAGTGTTTTCTGCCCCCGATCCTTGGTGATGCACCGCAGCGGGATGAGCCTGATGGTGACCGGGTGTACCATCCAACAGTAGATCATGGGATCTACTTCGTAGCTTCAGCTGTTTGATGGGCATGGCCCGCAGCTGCTCCTCGACCTCGTCCTCTTCGTCCTCAGTGGTGGTGGCCGATATCTTGGCCTGCAGTCGCCGGTGGTGCCGCTGACTGCAGGAGGGTGAGGGCGTGGGAGTTTCATTGCCGCTGCTCACTTCGTGCATTAAGGCCACCAGCCGGGTGCCAATATGCTGCATCACTTTAGCGAACAAGTGTGGGGATCGCTCACTGCTGCCAGTGGACAGCTCATCATCTTCCACTTTGGCGGGCTGAGATTCGATGGTTTCATTATTAGCAGCTCCAACAGCCACTTTGCTGAAGGAGGCCACGAGTTTCTGGTAGACCAAGGCAGTGTCTCCATGCAGACTCTGCGTCTCATCCAGCAATCCTCCATCCCCGCGGTCTCCCTCCTCGTCTACCTCAAACTTGTTGATAATCTGCTGGCAGCTGGCAGAGATTTGGGCCTTCAACTGTCCCTTATGCTCCTTGCCGCCTTCTAGGTCGGAACTGGTGTAGTCCGAAGAGTCGTAGGAATCGGACCAGGTATCTTCGCTGCTGAGGTATTCCACAATCTCACGCACCTGCTCGTCATTGATACCCGGAACAGTCTTCATCAGTCGGGTTAGCTCGTTCTCGAAGTAGGCCAGCTGGGCGGGCCGCGACTTACCCAGACGACGTGCTGAGCCGGGTGTGCTCTGGCTCTGGTTGGGGGTGGTTGGCTTACTTTGCTGGGCATTGGCCGTGGCCACGATCAGGGTCTTGAAGAATTGACGCATCTTGCTCATCATTAGGTTGGTCTCCTCATCGGAGCTCCAATTGTTGAAGCTATCCTTGCGCACCAGATTTGAACTGGTGGTGAGGGGAGGCAATGTCACCCGTCCGGAGGCCAGCATAGAGCTTGAGGCTGAAGCCGATGTGCTGGGCAGCTCCAGTTTTGGCAGGCTGAGTGTAGGCAGTGGCTCACGATCTTCGCTGATTTGCTCCAGGGCCGGCGTTGGAGATTTCGGGGGCTCACAGTCAGGTGTCTTGAGCAGATCATCGTTGCTGCCCACGAAACCGCTGTCCCGGCTATGATGATGCTGCTGCTTCTTGGTCTGAGTCTGGCTAACGCTTCCCATGGCTCCAGGAGTGGGTGTGCGGCACTCGCCGCTTACCGAATTCATAGAGGCATCCCCTACACCCATGTCGTGCAATTTTTTCTCATCCAGCGAGTCATGGCGCTTGCGCAACTGCTTCTTGCGCTTTATGGTGTCGGAGGAGGAGCCGTCTGAGGCTCCAGCATTTGCCAGATGAATAACGGTGTCATCACAGCCCGCCTCTGACTCGGAGGTGTCCTCCATGGTCACATTTGTGGTTGTGGCGTCCAGAGTGTCTGTCTCCGGCAACAGCAGGTTGTCCAGCGAAGAGTTGTGACTACGTGGCGTGCCTCGAGCTCGTACCAAACGCTTACGACGCTGACTGGGACTGGGATGTCCCTCGCTATCGCTACCCACACTGCCGCCGCTCTCATCGCTTTCCGCCTGCTTGTCAGCTCCACTGAAACCCATGAATCCCGATAGAAAATACTTCTCCAGACGCGAGGAGGCCAAATCAGCTGCATTGTTGCCACCTTCCGAAAGCTGCTCTTCCGGTGGCAATGAGTCCAGACTCTCCGAGCACTCTGAACTCACCTCGGAGGCTGTGTCATCGCCACGTGTGTCAATGGAACTCATCACTTTGCCATCGCCCAGACCAAAGAAGAAATACTTCTCCAACTCAGAGGCACTGAGTCGATGATGATGCTGCAGGGTGCGCTGTCGGCGCCGCTCGGCCAAGTCCTCCTCCTCTTCGGCATCATCGTTGTCCGCTCTCATGGAAGCCACCTCGCTCTCCTCACAGCTTTCCTCCACAATGGTGTGCAAGGTGAAATCAATGGCTGAACGGTGATAGCCACGCAGTTCCTCCTCTCGATCCATATAGTTGCTGTGGCGTCTGCCAGCATTATCACCATCTCCTTCGGCATCCTCTGAGTCCGTGGCTGTGGGTGTGGTGGTCGTAGCCTCGTCCTCATCCTCGTTTTCACCACGCTGGCTTAACTCCTCGACCCAAGAGTCATCATCGGCCAAACCGTCGTCCAGGCACGGCTTGGGAGCTGGGGGCTCATTCAGCGAATCCACACTAAACGAATCGCGCGACGATTCTCGATCGCTGGTCACAAGCCCGTCGGGGCCGTCTATGGCGCGAAATGAGTCACCAGCGACAAAGTTCTGGCCGAATTGCTGGTTTTTGTGCTGCGCCGCTGCTGCGCTTTCTTGGTCTTTTGTAATCATGACCAAACTACGATATTTGGCTGAAAGTGAATTTTTAGCCAAAGTTTCGTCTGCTTCTAAGGCTGTTGTTGTGGGTTTTGTGTCTGTTGTTGTTGTTGTTGCTTCTGTGGGCAATTCTTTGTGCTGGCTGCCAAATATTTTGTCGTAGTCGTTTTCACAATTTTCAAACACGTTCACATTCACATTCACTACGTCACCGCTGCGTTGGCCAACAACAACAACAGCGGCAGCAGCAGCAGCAGCACCGCTATTTGTCTTTTGTGCTGCGAAAGCGTCATTATGGCCAGAGCCAGAGCTTGTGGTATTGTTGTCGTTGTTATTGCTATTATCGTTGTTAATGTCTTTGTTGTTGTTGTTGTTGGTGCACAACGAAATGCGAGCGTAAGCCTCTTCAACCGCAACGTTTAACATTTCATTTTCGACTGACTTCGACTCCGACTTCATTTCGGCTGCGCAATCGGCTCTGGCAACAGGTAAACAAGAGCGCGTTTTACTCTCCCTCTGCGGTAAACTATTGCTCTCTGCTTTGAAAGCTACCTGCTTGTGTTGCTGCCGTTCAGGTGCCTTACTCGCGGCCATAGAGAGCGAGACGTCGGCGTCGACGTTGTCGCTGTCGTTTATTTTGCATGCTTCGCTGCATGTGCCCAACTCCCCCTCCGCCTCGTTCTCCCTGCTTATCGCCTGCGTTTGCACAGCTGTTTGCTCTTCTGCTATTGCCTCTTCCACGAGTCTGGTTGTTGTTGTTGTTGTTGCTGCTGCCACTTTATTATCGCTGTTTGCTTTTACCTGCTGCTCAGGGCAGGTAAATCCAAACGCTTCTTCAACGTTTACGTTTACATGTTTAGCTTCTGCTTGGGTTTCGTCATTAGAATTTACAATTCCCTTGCATTTCTGAGAAGGGTCTACGTATGCATTACCCACACCTGGCCCAGGCACCTCATCAGCACCCTCTGCCCTGCATTCCACGGGCTTCCCTTGAGAAGGGGTGGCAGCCGCATTAGTGCCAGACAGGGTGGAGGTCGCCAAATGATCCTCATTGATTTCGGCCACACCGCGTCGCAATCGCTGCAGCTTTATCTCTAACTGCGAATTTTGCTTGTGCAGCTCCAGCAAGCGATTCACATCGTTCGAGATGCTGTGCAGCTCATCACAGGCTGCCAGGGCGCTCATATCCAGCTCTAGGCTGCGCTCTGATTGTGGTGGATCGGCGTCTGGTAGAGATCGCATGCCATGCAATACCACGCCGCCCGCATGGGCATCATCGTCGGTGCGTCCGCCCACTACAACAATGCAGTTGGCAAGCTCATCGCTTGAGTTGGCAATTCGGCATTCACTTTCATCCTCATCTTCTTCGTCACTTGCCTCGCGGTCACGTGCTGCTGGCTGCTCTTCCCCCCCGGCTGCTTCTCCCAAGGCCTTCACATAGTTCAACACTATGCCACAATCCGTGCGCTCTGTATCCGTATCATTGTCCGAAGAGTCTTCTAAGTTGGCTTCAGACGAGGACAGGGAGTCCCCTTCGGTGGAGGAGCTGCGCCGAACACGTGCCCGGGCCCCAGCCTGTCCGGCCTGACGGTTAACAATGAACACCTTGTTGAAACGCCGGCGCTTGGGACGACGATCGGCCACGGTTCCGGTGTCATCCGAGTCACATGACTCTGAACTGGAGCTGGAGTCGCTGCTGCTACTGGTGGCCTCCTCGGTGGTACTGTGGTGCATTTGTTCGGCCTGCATGGCCTGTGCCACATCATAGCTGCGCTCTACCAATTTGCGCGGTTTGTGTTCCTCCTCCTCCTCCTCCTCCATCTCCTCCTCTGCCTGGCTGCTGCTACTGGCCGCAGATGCCTCATCGGCACTATCGACTGCATAGCTTTCGCTTTGCAAGTAACCCACCAAAGACGCCCCCTCGGTTGCCTCATTGTCGGACATGGTGGTAGTTGCTGCTTTATTTATAAGTCGATTGGAGGACAAATTCTTGGCAATAGCCTGATCTATCTCATTGGCTGACTGCTCTCTAGGCGCGGCGGCAACAATCTCAACATTTTCAGCATTTTCGACTGCAAGTTGGCCGCTCAAACGAGTTATTACCGCAGGAGCCGCGGCAGCAGCAGCAGCAGCAGCAGCTCTAGTTGCTGTTGTTGCTGGTACTTGATTTTTATGTATATTCGTTTCGTCTGCTGCTTCCACTTCTTCGTCGTTTCTGTTGTTGTTACTGGCCAGGTAGGTTTGTGTAGTTGCTGTTTGTTCAGTTTCGCATAGATTTCGGCTGTGGCATTTGTTGGGCCCTCTCAAAGTTGGTGCCGTTGCCCTTGTTGTTGCTGCTGTCGCATTTGTCTTATCAGCAGCAGCAACATGTGTCTGTTTTGCCACTAAGCTGGTGTCGCTGGTTTTATCATAAACATTACACAATTTCTGAGTTGTGGGCGTCGCGTCGTCGTCATCATCGTCGGTTCCGACCGGTAGACGCGTTTGTTGGTGCTCACTCGACGGCATGCGCGACGCTACTAAACTTGTTGGCGTTGGCTTGAAAGCATTGCTGGCCATTTGTTGCTGTTGTTGTTGCTGCTGCGGCGAGTTGGCAGCCCGGGCCAGGCAAAGGCAGCCGGCCAATGTTTCCAGGCTACGTCCCGCTGTCCCATAGCCAGACGTTGCAGACGAGGACGACGACGACGAAGCGGAGGCTGTGGAGCATAGCGACTGCGTCATTAGTGAGCCCAAAGAAGCGCTCAACTCCGGCGCCGAGGACTTAAATCCGCCCAGCTGACGCAGCAAGGGCCTGGCCAACGGCGGCGGAGTCGTGGGCAGTTGCTGGCAGCTTTTGCTAGTTGCCGGCGGTGTTGCATCGAACATGTTGCAGCTGGCCGCCGCAAATTGTTGTGAGTAGGCGGCGACCATGGCAGCGGCAGCTGCTGCAGCCGCTTGCTGTTGTTGCTGCTGGTGTGGTGAGTTGCCAGCGGCGGCTGCCTGCCAGAGTTGCTGCAGGGAGGCAGCCAGCTGTTCATCCTGCTCCAAGAGCGGAACTGCTGCCGGTGGGTACTCTAGCTGCCAGTTCTGATAGGCGGCCATGGGCACGGGTATGGGAACTGGAACTGGTATGGGTACGTACTGGGGCTGCTGCTGATGCTGATGATTGGATGAATTGCAACTGCATCGACTCTGTGTGTGATGATGGTGATGGTGGTGGCTCTTTAGAAACCTCGACTTAATGCGTGCCTTCATGCTGAGCGGGAGCGGAGGAGGTGGCACTGGGGGTGGCGTTTGGTCGGAGCTGCTCTCCGTATGCAATAGCAGTTCCTCGTCTGTTCCAGTGCCTGTATCGCTCTCCCGTATCTTGGAGCAGTAGCTACGTAATTGCTGCTGACGACGCTGAACCAACGGGGAGTCGCTATCGCTCGACCTACAACGCACCCGGGGCGGGGGCGTAGGCGTGGGCGCGGCTGTGCTGGCGTATGCAATCATAGTGGTTGTTGTTGTTGTGGTAGCGGCAATCATCGATGGCTCAAAGTAGTCCCAGTCGCAGTCCTCCACATTGCTTACAATGCTGTGACAATGATGGGTAGAACAGGAGGAATTGGAGGCTGTGTCCGTGTCGTCCTCGTCATCCTCCTCCTCTCTGCACTAGTTTACAAAATAATAAAAATTTTGCGATCCCGAATGTTTGGTGGCAATTTCTTATGCAAGTCCCCCCCAGAGTCCAAAAATCCATATCACGATTTTTTTTAGTGGGGCCGTTTTGGAGAAATCGCGGAAAAGCTAATTTTTGGATTCTGAAAAAAGTACCTTTAGAAAAATGTGTATATCTTCAGTATCGGTTCATTCATTATGAAATGGTAATGCTTTCTTGAAAGGTAATTGAATGCCCTATCATTCATTCATACACCACTTCTTAATCCGGTGCTTGACTTCGGCGGTATAAAGGCTTTTATCGGCAACTTTGCATTAAATTTATCATTTTTTAAAAAAAGCTAGATTTTGAGTGCGATTTTCACCACGAAAAAAATTGTGTAAAATTTATTTTATTGCTGGTCACCAAAGATTTAGCTATTTAAAATACAACGCCACATAATTCATTAAAATCCGTTAAAGAAGATAGAAGTTATTGGCATAAAAGTAAAAAATTGAAGGTTTCAAGTTCATGCAAATTGACTTAGTTTGATTGTTTTTTTGTTCGACGCAGGAGGCATAGTTAACATTCAATCTATTCTGTTTAAGGACTACTATGACCTGCCAAATTTATTTTGTACCTAGTTAAGTTCTTTTGTGATTGAATAAGGTTAAAAATGAGTGCAAAACGTCAAATTGAATGCGAAATTATCCTAATAAATGGAGTAACGCCCTCAAGCATTACATATTTTTGACTCCGTTAACAATTTCAACGACATTTATATAAATTATACGAGCTTTATCAAAGGCCGAAGATACCTTTTGTTTTATTTTTTACTCACATATTTCTTATGAAAAATATGTAATGACCGCAAGCGCAGCACAATTTATTAGGATAGTTTTTGCATTTAATTTGATTCGTTTTTAACTTTTGCACTAATTTTTCAACCGAATAATATCACAAAAAATCTTAACCTGGTACAAAATAAATTTGGCAGGTCATAGTAGCCATTAAAAAGAATAGTTTGATTGTTAACTATGCCTACTACGACGAACAAAAAAACAATCAAACTAAGTCAATTTACATGAACTTGAAACCTTCAATTTTTCACTTAAATACCAATAACTTCAATATTCTTCAGCGGATTTTAATAAACTATGTGGCGTTGTATATTAAATAGCTAAGTCTTTGGTGACCAGCAATAAAATAAATTTTACACAATTTTTTCGTGGTAAAAATCGCACTTAAAATCTAGCTTTTTTTTAAAATTATACATTTAATGCAAAGTTGCCGATAAAAACCTTTATAACGCCGAAGTTAAGCACCGGATTAAGAAGTGGTGTATGAATGAATGATAGGGCATTCAATTACCTTCCAAGAAAGCATTACCATTTCATTATGAATGAACCGATACTGAAGATATACACATTTTTCTAAAGGTACTTTTTTCAGAATCCAAAATCTAGCTTTTCCGCGATTTCTCGAAAACGGCCCCACTAAAAAATATTTGGACTGCATTTTTGGACTCAGCAAAGGGTTTTACATATGAAATGACTGTCAAATGGTCGGGATCGGAAATGCTGTAAACTAGTGTTATTTATTGCTAAGCCCTTAAGTGTTTAAAGGAAACTTTTCACGATTGAAAAATGTTTAATGAAGCTAGCCAAAAAGCTAGGGCGTTTGATAAATTTCTATTGAAAGCATCTACCTAAATCAGAAAGTCAAACCTGATCGAACTTTGCACCTGATCCGGTTCTGGTTCATCTTCAAATCGTTATGTGGTTCCTTATAGGTACCTTTCGAAAGAACTTTTGATATTTAATTAAATAATCAGGACCAACCCAAATCAGTTCAAAAACATATTCTCTGGGATTCGTACCACCATACCACTATTGGAAATTTGCTCAATTTCCAATTAATATTTACACAATTGCTTTTGGGTCTAGTTTGTGACCAACAAAATGTCATTAGAAAGTGTTTTCGGAAAATTTTCTAAATTTAATTTTGTGTTTTTCGTTGGGCCAATTTACTGGTATTTCAATATCTTCAATTTAATTTAAATTATCCTCCTATGCGCTTCGGTCGCATTTGCGCCTCCAGCAGGGATCCTGAATGTTTTTGTTTACATTAATATACAAACAAACATTACAATGTATTTGTATACATACATATTAGGGTGTCCCAAAAAATCAAAGTCGTTTTTTTTTACGCATATCCTCTAAATTTTTTACTATTAAGTCAAAACAGTTATACATTTACCCAGTTTATACACAAATAGAATATCATGATTAATACCCTTCAAAGTATGCTACATTAATAAATGTTATTAATTCAGGAAAATATTGATTTTATATTTGACCCAATACTTGCTAATTTGTGTACCCATAGTTGCTCCGACAATCCGAGTGAATGTATAGAACGGATTATGTATGAAGCAGCAATTAACGACTTTCTATTATCTCGTTGAATAATATAAATTGCAAAGGAAATAACATTTGCATACTTTAAAGGGCATTTATCATGATCATTTTTGTGTGTATAAACAGGGTAATTGATACATTTCAGTACTTGTTCACTTTAAATTCTGATCCAGCTTAACAAAAATTACGAAAATTAAGTAATACATTTTATGAGTAAAGTGCTTCAAAAGCAGCAAGAAAACCTATCTTATCATTTAAATACTTCAGCTCAGGCCATCTTGTCTGTTTGTCCATTAAAGACAATTCTAATTAAAATTTTACTTTCTTTTGGTGGCAATGACGAATTTTTCTTATAAGATTAATTTCCTAATTTTTCGGAAGCTTGCAATACACAAATGGTCTGTTGTTCAAAGGCAATTGCTGGCAATTTTTAATAAAAATCTACCGTGCGCTTTTAAAGATATTCAAGAACGAAGGCTTCACCTCTTCTGAAGGTACCTTAACCGATTGCACGATTGAAGTGAATTTTCTATATTGCGTTCCCCATGACCCTGTTTACATTTTCTAAATTTTTGAGAATTTTATCTTGTTGTCGTTGTGTGTTGCAAGTACAAAAGTACCCATAAAAAGCGAACTGAGGCTTCATTTAAAAAACTGGGTATCAGGTGATGCTTAAAAGGGACCCTTTCATCAAAATTTAAGTGTCTTATGCCGGGGTTTTTCCAGTGTTGTACTGTGTAGTAAGTCAGTAAAAATTTGCATGTAAAAGTTTTGCATCAAGTCGGCACGGGTTATCATTGTCCAATCTCAATAATATAAAATAATTATTTTAGGAGTCAATGAGGTCAAACAGAATAAAAATAGAGGGTATGCGTATTTGATTTCGCGTAAAAAATTTGTTCCTTAGTTTTGGGACACTCTAATACATATATCACATGTCCCATTGTACTTCTTTCGTTTTGTTAAATGTTTGATTTTATTGTTTTTTTTTATCGCGAATTTTTAAGCAGAGCATGGAAATCTCTGGGCAATCACAAAACCAATAGTCACATTCAGATTCTTCTTAGTAGTCCCACCACTTTGCATTGAAGTCAACATTGCCAAAATTGAGCTCTTCTCCTAAATATTAAAATTTCACAAAAAGTGCACTTTAGACAAAGTTAAGCGGATCCGGAATCGTACCCATCACAATGATTAGATTCCTTCAAAAATATTTGATCAAAACTATTGTTTCATGTTTATTACAGGGTATGCTTTTAATTTTCAACAATCATTCGTTAGCATGTGCTGACTTAAACAGATAAGAATATTTTTGAACTAATTAAAAAATAAATTAAACAATTTTCGTTAAGAGGATTATGCCTAAAAAAAGAGAATTTCCCTATGGTGCATACGAGCACAGTTTACGCTTATTATCAGATCTTAATAAGTGTGCTTTATGTATATAAAGTTAAGTTGTCTTAAGCGCTCGGATTAGCCTAATAGATTTTTCGGTTCCGGAACTATGTTGTTGGTCTCAGAAACTTATACAGGGGTGTTCTAGAAATCTCTAGAGATTTTCGTATAAACGATTGCACTTCGAACTCAACTGGGACTTCTTTATTTTGCAAAGTGCCAAGAAGCAGGACGCCTACTAGATTATGTGAAAGGAAAACCGTACGCATCAAATCTACTTGGGCTTGAGCAGGCAGATTCAAATCGCTCAACTTTTGTCGTCTAATCTAGTAGCCGGGCATATTTGAGCCCCTAGACATATAAATTCAAACAGCTTTAATATGAAATGCTATCGTTTATACGAAAACCTCTCGAGATTTCTGGAACACACCCAGTATAATATCTTTTGTTAAATCTTAATTACAGCAGATATTACCATCTTTTCTCACTAAACTCTTTATTGTAAGATTAATCTATTGTCAAATCTTATTTCTGAGTTCTTTAAAGTACAGCTTGACTGAATTTTGTTAAGCTATAACACTACTCTACAGCCAAAAAGAGCCATTTCTACCAGACCTATTTTTGAATGTAGTTCGGCATGATGAGCTCGAAAATCGATTTCAAATTTTTTTGGGGACGTTTTAAAAATATGCATTTTATTAATTTCTTCGGTAGAATCTAGAAACCTGCATGACTACATCAACTTTTGAATCAAAAGGTTCAAGTAAGTCAAGTCTGAAATTTTTTTGATTCGAGTTAGTCAATAATGACTCCAAACAGATCAAGCTCCAAATAGATCAAGCTCATGTGGTTCCTTAAATCAAGGCAAGATAGAAAATGAGTCGACCTAAAAGATATACAGGGAAAAAATTTCACAGCGAAAGACTCAAAGAAAGCCGGTTGGAGGGGACGACCGAAAATGAGATGAGAAGGCCAGGTGCTGCAAGGGCAACACACTGCCTAGCATAGTGGCGAAAAAGAAACGATTGGCGAGCACATATAGCAGGGGCTGAGAAGAAGAATAAATTGGTTTTTATTGGTTCCTCAACATTTTGGAGCATCCTTAGTGAATCCACTCTCACAGTTTGTATATGCCACCATTTAACAATTTATTAATCTGGCTATTTTATAACAAATTTGTAGTTCTCGACAGAGGTAACTCCTTCTTTATCCGAAAATTTTAATAGTTCTTCAGTAACCACTTTTGCATCTTCTAATCATACACAACAAATTTCTAACTGTCGGAGGCTTCTCTTTCATTGAGTCCTTGGTCAAGAGGCGGCATATAAGTTTGAATGTACAACAACATATTTCAAGTCATTGTTGGGCTGCACACTGGGCCAGCAGCCCGAAATTCTGGCCAAAAGTCCCAATTATTGGTTTGGGAAACTGGATAAAACGAAGGTACGCAATGATTTTGAATACATATTGCTATTTTCTGGCAAAATTTTGAACCTTTTTACAAAATAGTTTTTGAGTGGCAGCCGTTCAAAGTTGGTTTTTCTTAAAATCTCTGCAAAAAAAAATAATTATGGTCTAAGTTAGAAAAGCAACCGCTGCCGCAATTTGATTTCTTATTTTCGAATTCGCACTAGATTGCCATTAAAATTATCAAGAAGTTTCCATTCGAAAGCGTTTACATAAAAATGGAAAAAAATCCAAAATTTTGTGGCTTTTTTTACATTTACATTTTGCAACTTTGTGTTTAGAGTACACAGAAGTACCTCTCTTAATTGCTTGCAATATTGCTTATTATTTTGTTGGAATAATGTACTACTGTAGTACTACTACAGCTGTAGGTATGCGGTTTTGCGCGGTTTTGCTTTAAATTTTTATAATATCGCATTTAAAATTATATTCCCGTTTGAAATCAGCCATGTTCTATTATACAGTCAGCCTAGACGTATGCTTTTTTTCTAAACTTCGGAATATAGGACATGCACTCAGAGGTAATCTATTTTTATAAAGAGCCAATTTGAATGGGTTAAAATGTGTAGCATACTCTTAGAAGCACTGAAGGTAAATTGTATTATGTTAAACAAATTAAATTTTTAATTAATTTAATTTTTATTTTTATTTACTTGTTTTAAGTATTGAATCTAAAGAGGAGGTAAAATAGATGGAAAAATCGGTGAGGGTAGTCAAATTGACTGAAAATCCCTCGACAGGGTTGGCAGTCAAGTTCAAAAACTACTTGGGTCAATATCTCATAAACCATTAAATATATCAAGACATATTAATTTTTTTTAGTTATCTGGTACTTATACATACTTCTATGCAAGAATTGGGTCAAATCCAATTACAAGTTTTTTTTGCTATAATTAAAAAACGAAAAAGTTGAAACATTTTTCGATTTTGATTTGGATTGTCAATATCCTATAAATTATTTTTGTTGCTTTTTAAAATTTGAGCGTTGAGTTCAATATCTTAAGATCATTTCGTGGAAAACTTCAGCTTCCTAGCTAGGCTGGTGTAGAAATGCCAGAGTTTTGGCAAAAAAATGAGTTTTCTGGCCCACAGTGGGCTGTATCAAACTTTACCACAAGGTGTCACCTTCACCAGCTATTGGCGGCATCTGTGAAGTAACTAGCCATGAAAAAGCTTATTAAACTTTGCTGTTCGGATAAGGCGTTAAACTGTGCACACGCCAAGATATTCAGAGAAGCTAGGCCTGGCCCTTTGGGGCCAATTTTACAATTACTATGTTCAAACTTTACCATGATATCACCAGTTTGGTGACAGTCTCGTCGAGCATTTTCCACTGCCTATTTTCTAACGATTTTGACATCTTGTGGTTAACATTTAACCGATGAGCTATTTGAGTTGAGCTTGATTTACATAGTTGCTTTGTTGAGCTGATCTAAGCTGAGTCATTTTTAACAGAGCATATAGATCATGGCTCATGCAATGAATCAATTATTTTGTGAGCCATGGTAATTTTGCTCCAATTTATAAATGTTAAAATGAGTCAAGCATGGTATGATTCGAAAAGTAATTGAACCAATAATCGGGTTTTAAACCAGTAACATTGTTTTAAAATCGGTTTGTTAGTTTGAATACAATGAGAACAAATTTTTGGAAAAAAATATTTTTTTCTCGAAAACGACTTAAAATTTGTTTTTTTTTTTAAATACATAACAATTATTTTCATTTTTGACTTCAGAATTCTTCTAATAATAACAATTATCAATAAATGAATAAATATCAATTAAACTCTACGCATTTATGAGTTTTTTTATCGACCAAGGAGATGTGTTTATACCTGTTTATACCCTTTGCAGTTCGTAGAAATCATAAAACTAGCGATTTTTATTAATATTTTTATCTTCTGATTTTCATCATCCTACGCAAATTTGCGTTAAAGCAAATAATATCACTTACTGGCAGATTTTACAACATTATCATTGAAAACAAAAACCTTTTTCTCACTAAAAACACTTTTTAAACCGGTCGCTTCTATGGCAGCTTTATAAAATAGTGACCAAACTATGAAGAATTAAGAAAACGTATTTTAAATCAACAAATGTCAAGATTGAAGACGTTAGCATTGAAAACAAATAAGTTTTTCCCACTAGGACCATTTTTAAGACCGTTCCAAGTACCAATATAGTAACCACGTACAACTTTGTCAAATCAGTGTGGAAGCTCACAAAATTAATAAGGGAGAATGGGGGGTTCTGAGCCGCTGGGGGTTGTAAGCCACTCGAATATTGGCCACAAAAAAAAATAAATTTAAACTTTTTGTTTATGTCATGTGTCTCCCTTCTAATTACCTAACTTTTGGCCAGCAACCTATCAGTCTACACCTTCTTAAAGTTCGTGAACCAGAACTCGATTTTTAAAAAAAAAAAAAAGTTTTTTTTTAAGCTATAAATATAAGGGAAAAGGTAGCATAGCGGAAAAACTCCATCAACTCAGCCCGTCATGCTGTTCAGGAATATATATATTTTATGGAGTTGAAGATACTTCCATCTATTACTAATGGACATCTTTATAATATCTTCAGCAAATTTATAGAAAAAAGATAATCTCTGAAACAGAACTATTACACAAAAATTATCACAAAAAATGCGCTTAAGGCAAATGTAAAATGAATATGTATCCGAATTACTAATATTCATAAACAAGCATACTTTACGGGCATTTATCATAGTATTTTTTGATTTTGATGATTCTGTTCTCTTCATTCTCGATTTCCAAAAAAAAAAAATTCAGAATATGAATCCGGATTTGTTCTCAGACAGAGGATTAGTATTAGTCTTCATAGCTTCATAGCATAAACATAGCCGCACACTTAATGGTTGCTTACTAGTTGTTGAAGTGGACCTGTTGTGAAAAAGACTTTGTAGGAAAAACTTTTACATTAGTTGTACCAAGCCGATCACATTTTTAGTCAGAATATTTCGTATAAGTAAGACAGCTGTTCATTCAAATGTTTTTCCTTTTTGTGCAATTCACAATATTTTGTAAAATTTACAAAAATTGCATATTCCTCACCTGTTTTTTTTAGAACTACGACCATTTCTTGATTTAATGGAAAACCTTTTGATGCTCCGACCACCTGCCAACAGGAAAAACATGATAGACAGTTTTTCTCGTTCGACATACTGGGCGTTCAATCCATTGTGTTTGTGCAAACAATAGAGCCACAAGCACGTTGCGCAAATTGCTAGCACCCGCCATGCAAACATTTGAGCTTTAACACCCCACTTTAAACCATTCGCGGAACAAACACAGGAGCCCACACATAAACAAGGTGGGCGAGATAAGATTAACTGCGAATTTTTTGACAGCCCACTCCTGCACAGGCACGCGCCACGGAAGAACGGCATGGATTGCTTAGTTGTTGACGACAATCCTTGAGGCTAGATGCCCGGCACCCGCCTTGCGGTTGACGTCGGTCACAAACAAAACTCCCACAAAACAGTAAATTAAAACACAACAAAAGACGACGAATGCGTCTCCAAAGCTCTCAACGCTTTAAAACGCTTGTGGGCGCAAAACGATTTAAAGCGTCGGTGGCCATTTTGCGAAAAAAAAATGTTCCTCTAGCCCCGGACAGCATATTTGTGAGTTGTGCTCAAAATCGTTTGAACCATCAACTTGTGTCTTGAGTTTGCTCACTGCTTCTGGCAATGTCGTTGACTTGAGACATTTAGGTGAGTATCTCAAGCATTGCATACTTTTAGGAATTTCATGCAAAAACATCTTTAAAGTCAGAGGGGGGAAAATGTAGTGTGCTTTTGGGATGCGCTTTAAAGTCAAAAACCGGACAAAAAAACCCTCAACTGGGATGGTTTTAATCAACATTTTTTATGTTATTTTATTATTCATATTTCAAAAGTCACAGCCATAAATAACAGGAGGCTAAAGTGACAGTTTATAGAAGGGATGGTGGTGATTCTATATGTTATTTATGTAAGCGTTTTTTATACATAAAAGTATTATAATTTTGTTAAGAAATTTTGTCAACGAGATCGATTAGTTTGTCGTCGTTGTCCGTTATCTCGTCACGATTTCGATAACGGTTATACGGTTAGTAGCATAAATGTTTGGAAAATGGGTTATAAAAAAACTGTTTCTAAAGGTCATTCTTAAGCTGATCCGAGTGTGAGGTCACAGCGAGACAATTTAGAACGGTAATATAAAATATTTGGAACGGAAATTAATACTTTGACTGGCAAATCCACATTGATAAACTTAAGCTCTGTGTTTGTTATTCAATTCCTTTGCGCAAATAGTAATTTTTGACATGTATGTATAAGTTCTTTTTCAAAATCCCAATTGCTCTACTTTGGCCTAAGCACTTTATATACAGCCCAACATGCCCGGTATGTAAGCGGATAACGTTGACCCTCCCCAGTCAAGTGGACAAGTTGGTCAACCTTTTTTTTTCCTCTGCTTAATTAATTGACTATAATTAGATGGAAAATGAAACCGATTACAAGGAGTTTGTTAGTTACAGGCCACCATTAGAATCAGAATTACCTTCACCAAGCTAATTACGCCTCTACACAGATACATCACACAGACACACCCACACACAGATATCTATTAGCGCTTACCTTCCTCGGCGGCCTTCTCTTTTTCCTTGCGTCGCTGCAGCACGACCTTTTTGAAGACCACGGCCGCTGCCTCCACTGCATTCTGCAGTTCCTGCTCGCCCAGAGTGCTGGTGTGTGCGGCAGCGTTGTCCTGAATGGGGTTGGGTAAGAGAGTTGAACAGTTAAGCCTACTTGCTTTCATCTTTGGTGCCGTACTTACTTCTTCTTTGTTCGCAGAAGGCTCTTGGGATTTGTCGCTGTCCGGCTGCTGCTTTGGATTCGCCTCCGTGTTGGCTTCTAAGGCGACAGGAAGTGGTGTTTTTTTCAGACGCATAGCTAAATCAGAGTTTCTATGCATAAGCTCTTGATGGAAGGAGTATACGTGCTGGGGTGTGCTACCTGTGGGACGGTTAAGGGGAGGGGTGCCAAGCATTTTGTCAATTGGGTGCCAAAACAAGCTGAAGCTACAAGGATCTACCAGGAACCGCAAAATTGGATTATTGATGTGGGTACTCAAAAGCAAGCACTACATAGGATGAATAACTAAAAAGATCTTAATTGATTTAAGAGTATTACGAGTATTACGAGTTCATGCAAACGAAATGTCAAATAATCTAATGTGTTTGATAAAAGGGGTAACAGCTAGAATTAATTTTCTGGCCTACCTTTAGCTGTTGCTAATTACGTTTCAAAACTATGTACAAAGAAAAATCTGTAATAAAACTAACTCAAAAATTCATTCACCATTCATTTTTTCATTTCATTTTACTAGAGAAAAAATTATAACTTATCTAGGAACTTTTGCTAAATGCACCCTTTAATATTTTAATCATGAATCTACTTATATACACTTAAATTTTGTACGATTAATTACGGTTCCTGGTTTCTATTGATGCGTGTGTGCAAGAAGCTTCAACCACTACTAGAAGTCAAAATTACTAAACTACTTACCATCGGCCTCGGGACGACTATTACGTCTGCGTGGCTGGGGGATCTTTGAGTTGCCACGCGCCTTATCTAAAATATCAGCCAAGGGACGCGGGCTTGGAATCTTGGAGCCTTCAGTTTTTTTTGGTGGCTGCAAGCAAAATAATTGAGAGAATGTCAAAAATTGTCATCATTAATGCACTGCCAAAGCGGTAAGAGTTAGAAGGGTGAAACTTG